>JAUDYJ010000005.1:8381135-8598222 GCA_030761175.1 Masticophis lateralis | reverse complement strand
ACGCCCCGGTTAGCGATTTAGAGAATGTGAATCTGAGATTTCGGAGAAGAGCAGTTAAGTTAAAGCAGAAAGGATTGGATTAAGTTCAGGGATGGCAAACCCATGACAGGCAGCACGTCAAATGTGACAGGCTACGATATTTTGGATGACATGACAGTGTTCACCAGCGCCCAACAACGGTTCTCAAAAGCGCACCCCCCTTCTCATGCGATTCTTGGAGGCTGTGTGTGCTCTCGTAGAATAAAAGAGTTGGAAGGCACCTCAGAGATCTTCTAGTCCAGTGATGGCTAACCGTTTTGCCGTAGCATGCCAAAAGCAGGGGGAGCGTGGGGGGGTTGCGGGTGCGGGTGCCCACATCCATAATTCAATGCGCCCCGCCCTCCCGTGCATGCATATGTGACCCCCCCACACACACTTCCCCCTGCTTTTGGCACATGATGGCCCGGTGGGCCCGGTAGGCCCATTTCCCCCCCTCCCCGGTAGGCTCCAGAGATTTTCTAGGAGCCTGGGGTGGGCAAAAAAAGCCTTCCCCATCCTCCCGGAGGCCTTCCGGAGGCCGGAAACAACTAGTTTCCCGACTTCCGGTGGGACCAGAAGGCCTAAAAATCAGTTGACCGGTGTGCTTATGCGCTCTGGACCTGAGCTAGGGCAACACTCGCGTGCCCACCAATATGGCTCCGTGTGCCACCTGTGGCACCCGTGCCATAGGTTCGCCATCACAGTTCTAGTCCAACCCCCTGCACGAGTAGGAGACCCCTATACCATTTCAATATGCTGGCTGGGGAATTCTGGGAATTGGAAGTCCACACATCTTTACGTTTCCAAGGTTGAAAAATCCCTGGGTAGAGGGATTGGCCCTTCTCAGTTCCAGGTTTGCAAGCTTAAAAATCACTTTTAGGAAAATAAAACTTGCGAAAGAAAGAAAGAAAGAGAGAGAGAGAGAGAGAGAAGGAAGGAAGGAAGGAAGGAAGGAAGGAAGGAAGGAAGGAAGGAAGGAAGGAAAGAAAGAAAGAAAGAAAGAAAGAAAGAAAGAAAGAAAGAAAGAAAGAAAGAAAGAAAGAAAGAAAGAAAGAAAGAACCCTATAAAATGTAGAATGAAAGTTCGGCTCTTCCCCCTCCCCTTTAAAAGGGGAGAAGATCCGGTGGAGATTAAAGAGCTGTGGGATTAGCAAGAAAAGGAAAATACTAATCAATGATCAAGGCTGCTTGGAAAAGTAACTGCTGAAAGCTGGACTGAAAACATATATTTTAAGATTTTTTAAAAAAAGAAAATCAGAGGAGAGTGTAAGTGAAAGAAGGGATTTTCGACCATAACTTTGCAGGACTCTGTAATCAAAACTAGCCACCTGGGGCTTAGGCATTTAGAGAAGGGGGGGAGGCAAATGGGGGTCCTGTCCGGTGTGGGTGGTGTAAATCAGGACAGCAGGGAGTGGATGGTGGGGACTGTGAGCATCCTGGAAGGAAGAGATCCAGAAGAAATGGATTTTATTCCTTGCTAAAAAGTTGGGTGTTGGAGAAACAGCAGTGGTGAAAACCAGGTAGTCCTCGACATACGGCCATTTGCTTAGTGACTGTTTGACATTACGATGGCATTAAAAAAGTGACTTACGTCTCACACTTCTAGGATCATTGCAGCATCCCTGCGGTCAGTCACGTGATCAGAATTGGGGGGGGGCTTGGCAACGAACATGTATTTATGAAGGTTGCGTGTGCCGGGGGGGTGGCGTGTTGTCACACAATCGCCATTTGTAACTTTCCCAACTGCCTTGTGACAATGTGGGGAAATTTGGATTTACGTCATGACCGTGGGATTCGCTTAACAACTGGGGTGGTTTGCTTAATGACCGCAGCCACAAAAAAAAAGGTCATAAAATCAGGGGTGACTTGCTTAATGACCACCTGACTTACAGCAGAAGTTGGAAGCCATCTCATTAAGGTTATCTTCTAGGGCAGTGATGGCTAACCTTTTTGTCGTTCCGTGCCAAAAACGGGGGGAGCGCGGGGGCTCTTGCACGCGTATGCCCACACCCATAATTCAATTTGCCCTGCCCCCCTGCACATGTGCGTGCAACCCCCCTGCGGTCCCCCTGCTTTTGGTACTCGATGGCACAGTGGGCCCATAGGTCCATTTTTTTGCCCTCCCCAGGCTCCAGAGGCTTTTTTGGAGCCTGGAGAGTGCAAAAACGGCTTCCCTCCTCGGAGACCCTCCAGAGGCAGGAAATGGTCCGTTTCCCGACTTCCGGTGGGGCCAGAAGGCCCAAAAATCAGCTGGCTGGCTGGTACATGCATGCCATAGCTGAACTAGAGCAACATTTGTGTGCCCACTAATATGGCTCACCGCGCCACCTGTGGCACTCATGCCATAGGTTCGCCATCACAGTTCTAGGGAGTTTTCCACATAATTGTCAATTCTGTCAGAATACAGGTAGTCCTTAAGTTACAACAGCTCCTGTTGTGACCATTTGAAGTTACAATGGCACTGAAAAA
Organism: Masticophis lateralis; assembly: GCA_030761175.1. Taxonomy (NCBI): domain Eukaryota; kingdom Metazoa; phylum Chordata; class Lepidosauria; order Squamata; family Colubridae; genus Masticophis; species Masticophis lateralis. The sequence continues at coordinate 8,595,735 of JAUDYJ010000005.1, read as the reverse complement.
AGTGACTTCTGACTTCCCCACCCCCCTACTTACGACCATTGCAAGATCCCTGTGGTCACGTCATCAAAATTCAGACGCTTGACAACTGACTCACATTTATGACGGTTGCAGTGTCATGCGATCCCTTTTTGTGACCTTCTGGCAGGCAAAGTCAATGGGGAAGTTGTCTTAGTAGCACTGATGATGTTACCCGTTTTGGGTGATGAGAAACATCTGCAAGAAAACAGGCAAGCTCAGAGAACCTCATTTCAACCCCGAGCTACAAATATTATCCTTTATTTGGTACGCACAACATTATTAATAAATTTGTATCTCATATTTATTTATTTTATTTATTTATTTTATTAAATTTATATACCGCCCTACTCCCGAAGGACTCTGGGCGGTGAACAGCCCAGATGAAATGCATATAATACGAATGTTAAAAGACATTTAGAATACAATAAATATTTTGGCCCAATAACAAATTTAAAACACCCAATTTAGGACAGTTTTAAAAAATTTAAAAAGGGAAAGTTAGGCCAGGCCCGCCTGTTGGAATAAGAATCTTTTAAGGGCACGGCGGAAAGTGCACAGATCCAGGATCCTCCGGATTTCCTTGGAGCAATATCAGTATTAACTCTTATTTTGGATTTGGACAAGCGTGGAAACTGTAAGAATTCCAAAATCTTCTGTTCTTTTTTTGTCTTGAATGGAGACTCAATCCTACATTTTTTTTACTTTGACCCTAGCACAAACATCCTGGCAAGGTAGGTTGAGGGTGTTCACCCACAATGAAACAGTTGTAGGTCACAAGTTGTAAGTTTTTCATCAGTGGAGGTTTTTAAGAAGAGACTGGACCAGCAGTCGGCAACCTGTAGCTCTGGAGCCGCATGTGGCTCTTTTGCCTCTCTGCTGCGGCTCCCTGTCACTCAAAATAAGTGTCATAACCGCAATGTGCGACACCCGCCGGCACGCAATTTATTGAGCTTTTCAACCCCCGGTAGGCCAACTATGGATAAATCCAAGAAAAGAAAAGTTTCAGAAGAAAACAGAACATTAAATTCAACTACATATGCTAGTTTTGTGACCGCTGAAGAAATAGTTAGGTACGGGAAGGGTTTTGTGGCTCCCGATGTTTTCTTTTCTGTGGGAAACGGGTCCAAATGGCTCTTTAGAGTGTTTAAGGTTGCAGACTCCTGGACTGGACAGTCACTTCTCTGAAATAGTTATAGGGCAGTGAAGGCTAACCTTTTGCCGTCGCGTGCCAAAAGCTGGATGAACACGGGGGAGGGGGGGTATCACGCATGCACAGCCTGCCCACACCCATAATTCAATGTCCACCATGCCCCGCCCCCTGCGCATACACACGACCCCCCCATCACTCCCCCACGCATGCACGCACAACCCCCCCCCACCCAATTTTGGGTCTGCAAACAGCCTGTTTCCAGACTTCCAGTAGGCCCATTTTTCGCCATCCCCAGGCTCCAGAGGCTTTTTGGAGCTTGGGGAGGGTAAAAACGGCCTCCCCCACCCCCAGAGGCCCTCCAGAGGCCAAAAACGCCCTCCTAGAGCCTCCGTGCGAGCCCTCCGTGTGAGCCCTGTACTTACTTGGCTCCAAAACTGGCCGCGTGGAGACTCCTGGGAGGGGAAGGGCAGAGTGGAAGTGGCCAGCCAAAAATCAGTTATCCAGTGCACACAAGCGTGCTGGAGCTGAGCTAAGGCAATGGCTCACATGCCCGCAGATATGGCGCCGCGTGCCACCTGTGGCACACACGCCATGGGTTCGCCATCACGGTTATAGGGTCTCCTGCCTGAGCAGGGGGCTGGACTAGAAGGCCTCCGGGGTCCCTTCCAGCTCTATTTTGATTCTGATGCATTCAACAGCCATTTTTCTAACTTAGCAAGTGCAACGATTCACATAACAAGAAATGAGCAAGAAATGAGCATCAAATGGAGGTGAAACTCACATTGTCTCGTTTAGCGGCAGAAATTTTGGGCTCAGTTGTGCTCGTAAGTCGAGGACTCCCTCGTAATGTCGACCCAGAGCAGTGATATCTAAATGGAAGCCTATAATTTTGTACCTGGGAGGCTTTGAACAGCTTTCTATGTGGTTCTATTAAAAAAGAAAAAAAAACCACGAGCTCTGTGGATGAACAGATGGAAATGGTGCTGGATTCCCCTCCTGTTTCCCCCACTCCGTTTAAATAGACTATATTGACTAAGAGCTATTAGTTGTGTGCCTTGCATGGTGTGTGTTTGCACTGGAGTGATTGATTGCCATTTGGAATGCCTTATCTGCACTCATCCATCTGAATCCTGGTTTGTTGACTTTTTAGGAAATGGTGCAAAAGCTTTTAAGCCCGGCTCTGCTGGAGTGAAAAAGTTTGACCTTAGTGACCTAACCCGCCAGGCACAAATATTATTCCATCATCCAGGGTTTTTTGTCTTGATTATTCATTAATTGTGGCTTGATCTGGTCTAATGCATCCGTCCCTAAAAATCGGTGCATGAAATCCTCAGCTTGAGTTTTCCACTTTTCAAAACTGGTTAGTTGGCCCATCAGAAGTCTCACAGCTAGAACTTGCTGCATCGTTGATGAACAGATGATGTCTCTACGGTTTCTTCCTTTTGAAAATATTTGGTTTCTTTCCTTCTTTTGGAAATGCACCCCGCCTGTTTGCTTTCTTTGGGATGGATTTTTTTTTTAAAGTTTTGGAGTTTGCAATTTTACTCTTCCCCCTAAAAAATGTTCTACGTGGCCTCTTAATTCTCAAATCTTAGAAAAGATACAAGCCGCGTTCAGAGGTTAATCCGAAGTCCGGCTTGGCAAAATGGAAAGCTTTTTCTCCCTCTTGCAAATTTTTTAAGCATCGCCCAGGCAGCAGATTCCAAATTTTCACGTTTTCTTTCATTAGATTGAGCTCGGAATGGTGTTTTAATTTTCTGGTTAGCTTCAAACAAGACACTTTCAATAACCAGGGTTTGAAATTGGCCGGTTCGAAAATGAGTTTGCTGCGCTTGGGTGATGCGTCAAGCCGGCAATCATTTCCTTGAGCTGTGCCAAAGAAGGGGAGGGGAAGCTTGTTCACCACGAAACCACATGTGAGCGTGGAGTCTTAAGTGCTGCAAAGATTTTCTTGGGGTTCTGCTTCTGCCAAAAATGAGATTTGGGGGCTAGGTGCAGGTAGTCCTTGACTTACGACCACCATCGAGCTCAAAGGTTTCCGTTGCTCAGTGAGACACTTGTTGAGTTTTGCTCCATTTTACGACCTTCCTTGCCTCAGTTGTTAAGTGAATCACTGCCATTGCTAAATTAGTAACCCGGTTGTTAAGTGAATCTGGCTTCCCCATTGATTTTGCTTGTCAGAAGGTCACAAAAAGGGGATCCCATGATCTCCGGTCATAAGGGTCGTAACTGCTCCAAATACTGTCCTAAAGGTGCTTTTTTTTCAAGAGGCAAGTGGACTTTCTGATTTTTTCTTTGAAGACATTTCACTTCTCATCTAAGAAGCTTCTTCAGCTCTAAAGAAGCTTCTCGGATGAGCTGAATGGATGAGCTGAAGAAGCTTCTTGGATGAGAAGTGAAATGTCTTCAAAAGAAAAACCAGAAAGTCCACTTGCCTCTTGAAAAAAAAGCACCTTTATAACTATGATTTGGATGACTGAGAATCTCCATAGACATTTTGCACCAAATAGTAAATTTCGATTTGATTTAGTCTCCAGCAAAGTTTATTTGTCTTGAATTTTATCAAAGGAAGGACCACAGATGACTCCTGGGGTCGCCAATTTCCCAAACTTAATTCAGTTCTCCAGACTCTTCCTTCTGCCCTGCTCTGTCTCTTCAGCTCTTCTTTATCTCTCTTTTCTTACTACATACTTTAAAGACTCGCTTGGATCCGGGAGCCAGGTTTAGGGACCTCAATTGAGACTTATCAGCCAAAGGGATGAAATGGGGGGGAAGGAGGGAGGGGAGGAGAGGAGAGGACAGAGGCTGGAGCCTCTCCCCAGCCTCCCACCCCCACCCATTGTGCAGGCACCGGTGTTGCTCGACACCATCTGCAAGCATTTATGAAAGGGGGATGAGATCCAGGACTTTAACAGTCTTTGCCAGCCAAACCTGATTGCTGGCTTTTCCTGGAGAAAATTACAGGGTTGATGGACAAAAGGAAGTGATGGGTTTAATTTATCTCCTGGAGTTTCTTTTCTTTTCTTTTCTTTCTTTCTTTCTCGTTCCTTCCTTCCATCCATCCATCCATCCTTGCTTCCCTCACTCTCTTCCTTCCTTCCTGTTTTCCTTTTTTCATTCTCTCACCTTCTCTTTTTCTCTTTCCTTCTTCTTTCCTTACTTCTTTCTTCATCACTCTTCCTTCCTCTTTCTTTCTTTCTTTTTTTCTTGTTCCTTCCTTCCATCCTCCCTCCTTGCTTCCTTCCCTCTATTCTTTCCTCCCTCCCTTCCTCTCTTTTTCTCTTTTCCTTTTTTCATTCTCTCACCTTCTCTTTTTCTCTTTCCTTCTTTTTTCCTTCTTTCTTCCTCACGCTTCCTTCTCTTTCTTTCTTTCTTTCTTTCTTTCTTTCTTTCTTTCTTTCTTTCTTTCTTTCTTTCTTTCTTGTTCCTTCCTTTCTTCCATCCTTGCTTCCTTCCCTTCCTTCCCTTTCTTTCCTTCCTTTCTCTCTTTTTTTCTTTTCCTTTTTTCATTCTCTCACTTTCTCTTTTTCTCTTTCCTTCTTTTTTCCTTACTTCTTTCTTCCTCGCCTTTCTTTCTTTCTTGTTCCTTGCTTCCCTCTCTCCTTCCTTGCTTCCCTCCCTTCTTTCTTTCTTTCTTTCTTTCTTTCTTTCTTTCTTTCTTTCTTTCTTTCTTTCTTTCTTTCTTTCCTCCTACACTGGATGAAATAACATACATGAAGGATTCAGAAGAATGGAAAATTCTTCCTCTTAACATGGAATCCTGGCACTGACTTTCAATGGGAAGTCTTCTCAGTTATTAATCTTGTCTAAGGGAGAACAACAGCCTCTCTCGCTCGCTCTTTCTCTCTCTCGTTCTCTGGGTGAGGTTTTGATTCAGTAAAAGTGAGGCTTTCTCTCCGACCACCATGTGCTGGAGTTTCTGACTGGCTTTCTTAGCTTCAGCAAAGCTGGGATGGGATGGGCCAAACCCTGGCACTGAGAGATTGCATAAAGCAAGTCCAGTTTAACCACCAAAAGATGTGGCGTGGATCTCCTATATATCCCTGCTTTTATTTATTCATTTTCTGAGCCGCTTCTCATCCTGATCTTCCGCTTCTGCACAACTTCCATGTTGCGAAGGGTTCAGCTGAAACCCCTCGGCTCCGTGTGGGTCCTCTCAAAAGCCCCTTGATTCTCCTTCCTGACTCTTCCTAGGCCGCTGATGCCTCTCTTTGTTCTGCTGGCATCAGTGTGAGAGCCAACCCATCCATCTTTTCTGTGCAAATTGCTGCCACGTGGCCGAGGTGTGGGTGGAGGGATTAAACGATCTCCACGTTAGGGATGCGGCAGAATTGATCAGAAGGAGCCACACGTCCAGGAAAGTAGATCTTAAAGAGATCCGGCTGACTGCCAGTGTGGCGGATCGCAGCTTAGCGCTCAGGGAAGCATTTACCAATTGATTATTTTTAATAACTTACGCTGTGGGAATAAAATGCCCATTTTGGAGATGTGCTCGGTATTAATCATTATCTGGCTTAACTCTTTCTGCTAATCCCCGATTGGCTTATTTGGTTTTAATTTATTTTGAAAACACGATTTATATTCTTTATATTGTACATATGAAATATTGTACCCTAATCTTCCTGCCATTTATTTTCCCTAAGAACAAGTACCCTGTGAAGTGGATTGGGCTAGAGGGAGGGATGGGCCCAAAGTCATCTAGCTGGCTTTCATGCGTAAAGCTGGATTAGAACTCACATCTAGTTCACTTTCATGCCTAAAGCAGGACTAGAATTCATAGGTCTCATGGTGATTGGCCCAAAGTCACACGGATTATTTACATGTCTAAGGTGGGACTAGAATTCATAGTCTCCTGGTGATTGGCCCAAAGCCACCTAGCCAGCTTTGGTGCTTGAGGACTAGAATCTCCTGGTTTTATCTAGCATCTTCACCACAACATCAAACTGGCCCTCAAAATATTGTTCCACCCAGTTTTTATAATAGTTCCTTCCAGTTCTCCACCTTTGACAGGCTTAGACTTAGAATAACTTGATTGTCACTTTAAATGTACACTAATCAGCATACATTAAAATGAAATTTCATTGCATGCAGCTCTCAAAGGGTCTCCAATATGCCCTTCATAAACATGACAAAAAATTATGCATATACTCACATACCTACATATATTATATGACACGGAGAAACAACACAGTCTAGTTTAGATGTACATGGCGAGAAAAACAAATCTTGCGAGTTTACCAGACAGACGGCATAGGGAACAAAGCTGTTACAGAATCTGGTAGTCCCGCTAGAAATACTTCGAGACCTCCTCCAGAGGGGGGCAACAGAAACAGACCATGAAATGGATGTGTGGGGTCTCTAACAGTGCTTCGAGTTCTAAGCACATAGCGCTTATAAGTAGTATCCTGAATAATGGGAAGTGAGCTTCCTGTAATCTTCTTGGCTGTCCTCACCACTCTCTGTAGGGACTTTCTATCTGAGGCGCTGCTGCCACCAAAGCAAGCAGTGATGCAGTTTGTTAAAATGCTCTCAATTATTTTTAATGATGCTTCTAGGCTTTTTTTTTCCAGACAACAGGATTTATCCAGTGACTAAGTTAAACCATCTTCTCTCTTGATCCATTAAAGCATAAGCTAAACAGATGTGGGTAAACCACAATACACCCTCCGAGATTAACAGCTTAGTCGCTTGGGTTAAGTATGTTGTGTGAACATGGCCTGCAGGTTTTTACCTGCATGCTGACAGTTACCAAACCCTTGTAAGGCACAAAAAGAAGATGTGGTCCAAGAACAATTTTGGTCTGGCTTTTATCATGGATTCAATGAATCACAAAGAAAGATCAAAAATGAAGCAAGCACTTTGTTCTGTAAAGGCTTTATACCCTCGCTGCATTCCTTAAGCATCTTCCCCGCCTCTGTAATCTTTTATTTTCCCTAGCTCTATTTCAAACTTAAAAGAGATCAGAGACAGAAATGGGCTGGAGAACCCCACTTCCCCCCCCCCCCCCAATCATGACTGACTAGGAAATACATCAATAGTAATAAAGGGATACTTTATTAAAGTAAAATATTTATTTTTATTTATTTTATATGTCCCACCTTTTATATGTTTTTTATAAACAGTTTAAAGGGGTGAACGTATCTACTACTACTGCTTTCTCCTCCTGTTTTCTTCCCAACAACAATCCTGTAAGGTAGGTTGGGCTGACAGAGAGAGGGGGACTGGCCCAAAGTTGCCAAACTGGCTTTGATGCTTAAAGTGGGACTAGAACTCACAGTCTCCTGGTAATTGGTTCAAAGTCACCCAGCTGGCTTTCATGCCTAATGCAAGACTAGAACTCACAGCTTCCCAGTTTCTAGCCTGGTGCCTTAACCACTAGACTAGACCAAACTGTTTCTCTTTAGCCAGGTTTAGCAAGGTCTTGAGTACACCCACTTTCTTGTAGTTATCTTGGCAACAGTATGGAATTATTATTATTATTATTATTATTATTATTATTATTATTATTATTATTATTATTATTATTATTGCCATTGCTTTCTCCCTGCATAATATTTTAATTTTCCAACCCAGTCTAGAGCCCTATTATTTCCTGACGCTGTCCCATTTCATGGTTCTGGACTTTTTAAAAAAAATGCTTTATCTGCTTTTGCCTGCATATCTCCGTCAAGGTCCTCTTCTTTGCCAGAGTTGCCTTTTGTGAGGTGGGCAGCTTTATAAATTTGATTAATAAAATAAACCAATAAAACATCTGTAAATTTCGTAGATTTTGACCTCCCCCTTTCCTGCGGGCACCCGTGTCCTTGTGTTGTGCCCATCAGCGGCCTGTGCAGCTAGTAGCTGATACTGACAGCGAGGAGGCTGGTGTGGTGCTGCGCCAGCAGCCTGTGCAGCTGGCGCTCGAGTCAGACAGTGAGGAGGCTGGAGAAGATGAGGTGCCAGAGGTAGGGATTCAGCCAGGGCCTTCAGAACCTCCAGAAGCTCCTTTAAGTGAAGAGGAGGAGGAGGAGGAGCCTCTTCTCTATGCACAGGCATGCAGAGCTGCCAAAAGGCAGGAGTGGCTCCTCAGGAGGAGGTCTCCTCGAGAGTAAGGCTTGGGGCTAATTGGCCATTCCCTTAGCCTATTTAAGGAGGAACGCCGCTTGCAGCTAGCTGTAGGGAACAACTTTAGTTCAATCTCCTTCTCGTCTGGGTTCTCTGCAAAAATTGCTTCTGGGCTTTCTGCCAACTCTAGTAAGACTGTGATTACCTTATCTTAGAATTCTGGTAGGCTGTTAAGACAGTTTATTAACAGCCTTTAGTTGATAAAGACTAAGTTATTTGAGTAAAATAAGTTTTGTATAGAGTTTGTACGTGCTGCGTTCTTTGGGGTCCGTAGCTGGGGTAGAACACCTTGTAGCTTTTGCACAAAGTCCTACGTAGACTTCACCTGGCAGATTCTCTACATCCAGAAAAGTTCGTCCAGATGCTGCTGAGAGCTAGTGGTTTTGTATCATTAACACGAAGCTGCAGTGGGTTTAATTTGATGTATTGTCCCGCAGTGGGTTTAATTGTCCAAAACATTCTCACGTTGTTCGTTTCCTCTCTGGTTCTGCAGCTTGACTTATTTCACACTGAGGTGTGGGACAGGAGATGGAAGTTACCCAAAGCTACTCAAAACGATGAGCTTAGGGAACCTGTGCTGGGCCTGATCTTAGCCCCCAGGTTCATTTTGAGAAAATATTCCAGCTTTGCAAAGCAACATTTCCTGCAGTCTTGCCTGACCCAAGCTCAGGAAAGCTTCCAAGCCAGCTAAATTAGCTTCATGGTACAGTCTCCCAGCTGTGATTAGGAGTCAGAACTTTTGATTGTTGTGCCGTTTTAATAAGCTGTTTGATTGAAAGCTCTTTCCCTGGTTTAACATGCACATTTTGAAAAATGGAGAGGGGGGGGGAGAGGTAAATGGTGATAGTTTGGCTTCCTTTTTACTTCAGGCATGGCTAAGAAGAGACCCCTGCTGGGTTAGGGCTCTCCCAGTGGAGAAGAGTCAATTAACCACGTTTGCAGAGCCGTGAGGTAAAAAACATACAGATGTAGCCACACAAATATGCCAAGCTTGGTTAACATTCATCCTGGTTTTTATTGGCGGAGGAGTTAGCGTGAGTCACTTTTTATTGCAGTAGGAGACAAATGTAATAACCATATTGTGCAAACCCAGATTAATTTAGTAACTAGGTTAAAAGTACATTGTAGGAATGCAGACAAGGTGCATTTCAAGGCCTTAAACAGCCTATTAAATTTGTATACAAATAAAAACCATAACCCTGAAGGAAAAAAGAAGGGTTTTTTTTAATGTATGTCTTCTGGAAGCATCTTAACAACAACACACACTCCTGTTTAATTTATTAAATGGGGTGTTCCAGTTGCTATATAGAAGAATGGAATGGAATGGAATGGAATGGAATGGAATGGAATGGAATGGAATGGAATAGAATAGAATAGAATAGAATAGAATAGAATAGAATAGAATAGAATAGAATAGAATAGAATAGAATTTGAAACCCTTTAGTCATCTTCGCTGGGAAACTCTAATTTAACTGTAACTGGCAACTGCTGGGACATTGTAAAAGAAATCTTGGGTTCAATTGTGGTCATAAAATGGGGACTCCCTGAATCTCTGAGAAGAAGCAGCATACAGGTTCAGGAGTCCTAGTTAGCACTGGGGTGGAGAAAAAGGGCCTCTCTTCTGAATCTGGGATTACTCAGAGGGATGGAATCATTGTGATGTCAGCAAACCTGACCACAGCAGACTCTTAGCAAGTGAATTTGGTTCACTCCAGTTCTGGGCAGCAGAATAACACTAAAAATCTAAATTGGTCTCTCCACTCAACATACTTAGTGAAGCATGAGAACCAGCGTCTGCATTTCCTGCGTCAAATGAGGAGACCATATCTTTCTCCTTCTGTCCTGCCCATTTTTTAGGGAAGCAGGATCAAGAGCGTTTTAACAAACTGCATCTCTATTTGGTTTGGTGGCCACAGTACCCCAGATAGAAAGTCCGTACAGAAAGTGGTGAGGACAGCTGAGAAGATTATAGGAAGCTCGCTTCCTGTTATTCCCTTTTTTTTTAAACATTCGTTTAGTGACCACTTGAAGTTAGAATAGCACTGAAAAAAGTGACCTACAACCAGTTTTCATACTTATAACCTTTGCAGCGTCCCCATGGGTATATGATCAAAATTTGGAGGGTTGGCAATGGCATGTATTTATGACCAGTGTCCTGGGGTCACATGACCCCCTTTTGCAAACTTCTGACAAGCAAAGTCATCGTGGAAGCCAAATTCACTTAACAACCATGTTACTAATGTATCATATGCAATGATTTAACAACGCCCCCCCAAAACACCGCTTGGTGGGGGACGAAAGCCCTACTAAACAGGTATATACAAAAGTATGAAGGCTATTGCTTAATGCATTGTAAGCCGCCCTGAGCCTCCGGAGAAGGGCGGCATATAAGTTAAATTTTAAAAAAAAATGCGGCCAGAAAGATTGTAAAATGGACAAAACTCACTTAACAAGTGTCTCGCTTAGCAACAAATTTGGTGTTCAATTGTGGTTGTAAGTCAAGGACTACTTTTAAATTTAACTCCCTTGTTCTGGTTCACTTCTCTTGGACAACTAGAAAAAAAAATAAGTCCACTCCCTTTGCTAAGTATCACCCTTTACATATTTGAAGCTTGAAATTCTCTTCTGAAGGCTAAAACACACCCAAATCTTTTCACTGTTCCTCATACCACTGGCTTTTTCCAGATCCTTCACAATCTTGAGAACCTTCTTCTGAACTTGCTCCAGGTTTGTCATTCTGGTTTTGGAATTCTAGACTTTAGACTTAGAATAACTTGACTGTCACTTTGAATGTACACTAATCGGCATTACATTAAAATGAAATTTCATTGCATACAGCTCTCAAAGGCTCACCACTTCCAATATACCCTACATGAACATGACAGAATAAATAAATACAAACATTATGTATATAGCCACATATATTATATGACACAGAGAAACAACACCGTCCAATTTGGATGTATTTCGATGTACATGGCGAAAAAAACGAATCTTGCGAGTTTACCAGACGAATGGCATAGGGAACAAAGCTGTTACAGAATCTGGTAGACTTGCTAGAAATACTTTGAAACCTCCTCCTGGAGGGGAGCAACAGAAACAGACCATATAGTGGGTATGTGGGGTCTCTAACAGTGCTTTGAGCTCTAATCACATAGTGCTTATAAGCAGCATCCTGAATAATGGGAAGTGAGCTTCCTATAATCTTCTCGGCTGTCCTCACCACTCTCTGTAGGGACTTTCTATCTGAGGTGCTGCTGCCACCAAAGCAAACAGTGTTGCAGTTTGTTAAAACGTTCTCAATCGTGCCTCTGTAAAAAGAGGCCGGGACAGAAGGAGAAACATGAAGGAGAAAGAAGGAGAAAACTAAACTGGTTGTCCGTGGGAACCTTCCAAGAGATGGAAGCTTCAAGCATTGCTGTAAGCAGGTTGGGCAGTACACCGAATCACCCAGGCAGCCGTCTCCATTTGACACACCTGCCAGCCAGGCCTCTACAAAGGCTGGTGTACCTGGACTTGGGTGCAGATACCGTGCTTGGATGCTTGGTGGTCCAGGTGTCAGGGCCTTTGGGACAGTAGTGGGTTCCATTTACCTTTGCTACCAGTTTGGAACTAGGAACATGCTCATGTGCGGTGCTTCTGCGCATGCTCAGAACCTTCTGTGCATGCACAGAGCGTCCCTGATGACCTCCGGGCGGGTGGGCAAAGGCCCCCCGCCCACGCCATTACCGGTTCGCCCGAAATGTTTTGGGAAGACAAAGAAGCTGGGAGTCCAGATCAGTTACACATATTTGTTAAGAGATATGCAGGAGGCCATCCAATGGGATTTTTTCTAGCACACGTGGTCTGAGAATTGCCACATTTGTGAAGCATTTTAGTTAAACTGACTCTGTCTTTTGGGAGAAAATTTCTTTGGACCGATTCAACCAAGGCAGTACGTGAGCATCCCTTCAGCAGCCTGCTGGGTTTCTCTGTGTTGCTTCCATTTAGTGAATGAATGAGGCACCATTATTCGTTTAATATCGCCACTTAACTTCCATTTTTCACTGGTGTTTAGGATGGGTGCAGAAGCCACGTCAGCCGGTCCCTTAATTCTCTATTGACCCAGTTCCTATTGATTTTTTCTTTCCTCCTTTGCAGGTGGTACAAAGCACTGAAAAGTATCTTTTCCCCTTTTTAAACATAAAAACGGTCTAGTTTTCCTTTTTCTTTTGTCTTCCAGCTTTTGTCTTGCACATATACACACAAACATGGGTGCACATACGTGAGGTTTTTTTTTTTGAATCAGTCAATTCCTGTCTCAAGCAGTGGTTTGAAAAATAGCAGACCCTGCATTTGTGGGAAAATACTAGGAATAAAAAAATGCTAGGAAGATGATAGAACCTCGGTTTGGGGAAGAGTTCTCTGGAGTATCAGATCCAAGAGGAAGCAGAGAGTTTGGTGGAAGTGTTCTGGAGAAGTGAAGATACTACGAAAGCAAATGCCGTTATCGTTTGGCCGGAAACCTGTATTTTCTTATTTGTTTTAATTTTCCAAAATGTACAAGCTAAGACAAAAAGGACAGGCTGAAGTCATTTCTTCAATGTCTGCAAGGGAAGGCAAAGTATCAAAAAAAAAAAAAAGATCAAGATGGAGGCTCACCCAATGAAAGCTTTGATCCTTTTTTTCATGTTTTGTGCAAAGAAATGTAAGATGAGCCAATATATTTGATAATTAAATAGAGGCGATAGATAGATAGATAGATAGATAGATAGATAGATAGATAGATAGATAGATAGATAGATAGATAGAGACAAAGATAGATAATAGAGAGACAGAGAGAGAGAAAGAGAGAGAAAAAGAGAAAGATAATAGAGAGATAGATAGATATATGGATGGATGGATGGATGGATGGATGGATAGATAGATAGATAGATAGATAGATAGATAGATAGATAGATAATAGATAGAGACAAAGATAGATAATAGAGAGACAGAGAGAGAAAGAGAGAGAAAAAGAGAAAGATAATAGAGATAGATAGATATATGGATGGATGGATGGATGGATGGATGGATAGATAGATAGATAGATAGATAGATAGATAGATAGATAGATAGATAGATAATAGAGATAGATAGAGACAAAGATAGATAATAGAGAGACAGTGAGAGAGAAAGAGAGAGAAAAAGAGAAAGATAATAGAGATAGATGGATGGATGGATGGATAGATAGATGATAGATAAATAGAAGATAATAGATAGATATATGGATGGATGGATGGATGGATGGATGGATGGATAGATAGATAGATAGATAGATAGATAGATAGATAGATAGATAGATAGATAATAGAGATAGATAGAGACAAAGATAGATAATAGAGAGACAGAGAGAGAGAGAGAAAGAGAAAGATAATAGAGATAGATAGATGGATGGATGGATGGATGGATGGATAGATAGATAGATAGATAGATAGATAGATAATAGAGATAGATGGAGGCAAAGATAGATAATAGAGAGAGAGAGAGAAAGAGAGAAAAAGAAAGATAATAGAGATAGATGGATGGATGGATGGATAGATGATAGATAAATAGAAGATGATAGATAGATAGATAGATAGATAGATAGATAGATAGATAGATAGATAGATAGATAGATAGATAGATAATAGATAGAGTGACAAAGATAGATAATAGAGAGACAGTGAGAGAGAAAGAGAGAAAAAGAGAAAGATAATAGAGATAGATGGATGGATGGATGGATAGATAGATAGATGATAGATAAATAGAAGATAATAGATAGATAGATGATAGATAGATAGATAGATAGATAGATAGATAGATAGATAGATAGATAGATAGATAATAGAGATAGATAGAGATAGAGATAGATAATAGAGAGACAGAGAGAGAGAAAAAGAGAAAGATAATAGGGATAGATAGATAGATAGATAGATAGATAGATAGATAGATAGATAGATAGATAGATAGATAGATAGAGACAAAGATAGATAATAGAGAGACAGAAAGAGAGAAAGAGAGAGAAAAAGAGAAAGATAATAAAGATAGATAGATAGATAGATAGATAGATAGATAGATAGATAGATAGATAGATAGATAGATAGATAGATAGACAGACAGACAGACAGACAGACAGACAGACAGACAGACAGACAGACAGACAGACAGATGGTGGGGGTGGATGGACAGATGATAAATAGCAAGACAGATGATAGGTAGACAGACAGGGAGACAAGTGATGGATGGATGGATAGGGTGGTGGTGGATGGATGGACAAATAGATGATAGATAGGAAGACAGGTGATAGATGACAGACAGATAGGTAGGTAGTTAGATAACTGGGTAGCTGGGTGGGTGGGTGGATGCTTGGATGATTATAGATCATATCTAAGTACAATGGATGTGTATCTGTATATGGGTATTTGTAGATGTGTACATACATACACACAAATACATCTACCCTGCTTAGATAAAAGCTTAGGTAAAATAAACATTTGTTAGTATGTGAAGGACATCACAGGGAAACCACACAACTCACAATTGAGATTGCAACCATGCAGTTCAATTCCTACCCATTTTTTATATGCATTGGAGCAGCTATTTGAACTTTTTGCTCCCTCAGATGCCCCTGAACACAAACCCCATAATGCTCAAGAGCTGGAGAAGCTTCTTGGACGAGAAGCAAAACGTCTTCAAGGAAAAACAAGAAAGTCCAGTTGCCTCTCAAAAAAGCACCTTTGGGTCTATAATGCTCACTCTGATATGCTTTGCTTGGATTGAGTGTATCACATGCATTAAGCCACCGTACTGTGGTTTATAAAACATGGTTGCCAGATAAGGGATTGTATGACATTTTTGCTTTTCATCTTGGGTCTAAGCCAAGATGAAGCAATCTTTGGAGGCCACCAATAATAGTGGTATTGATGGAAGGGGAACTGCAGCCTTTCAGTGCTTTGGAGACACAAGCGTTTGTTAAAAGTCAGAATGAGGCCATGCACCTCATGACATCACACAGCCGATGCAAATGACCGCATTCACTCCTCATATGGGTGTCTTCCCATCCGTCTTGAAAGAGGTGATGGTGAGGCCCCTCCTCAAGAAGCCTTCCCTGGACCCGGCTGTACTAGCTAATTATCATCCAGTCTCCAACCTCCGCTTCGCGGCGAAGGTTGTGGAGAGTGTGGTGGTGCGACAACTTCCTCGATACCTGGATGAGGCTGTCTATCTAAATCCATGCCAGTCGGGCTTCAGGACGGGATACACCACGGAAACAGCATTACTCGCATTGGTTGATGATCTCTGGAGGACTCGGGACAGGGGTTGCTTCTCTGTCCTGGTCCTCCTAGATCTCTCAGCAGCTTTTGATACCATCAATCATGGTATCATGCTGCGTCAACTAGAGGGGTTAGGAGTGGGGGGCACCGTGCTACGGTGGTTCTCCTCCTTCCTCTCTGACCGTACACAGGCTGTGTTGACAGGGGGACAGAGGTCGACCTTGAGGCACCTTACTTGTGGAGTGCGGCAAGGGTCAGTCCCCTCGCCCCTCCAGTTCAACATTTATGTGAAGCCACTGGGTGAGATCATCCATGGTTTTGGGGTGAAATGTCAACTGTATGCTGATGACACGCAGCTGTACATTTGTACCCCAAACCACCCCAATGATGCCCTTGACGTGATGTCCCGATGCCTGGAGGCCATGCGGATCTGGATGGGGAGAAACAGGCTCAGGCTCAACCCCTCCAGGACTGAGTGGCTGTGGTTTCCGGTACCCCGGTATAGCCAACTGGTGCCATCGCTGGCTATTGGGGATAAGATCTTGCCCCCCTCAGAGACGGCTCGCAATTTGGGCATCCTCTTGGACACATGGCTGTCTTTAGACGATCATATGACGGCCATGGCCACGGGAGCTTTTTATCAGGTTCGCCTGATCTCCCAGTTGCTTCCCTTTCTGGACCGGGACACCTTGCGCACGGTCACTCACGCTCTCGTCACTTCCTGCCTGGACTACTGTAATGTTCTCTACATGGGGCTCCCCTCGAGGAGTACCCGGAGGCTCCAACATGCAGCCGCGTGAGTGATTACAGGGGCGACACATCTCTCCCATGTAACACCTCTCTTGTGCGAGCTGCACTGGCTCCCGGTGGTGTTCCGGGTGCGATTCAAGGTGTTGGTTACCACCTTTAAAGCGCTCCATGGCTTAGGACCTGGATATCTACAGGACCGCCTTCTGCCATTGATTGCCTCCCACTGACTGATACGCTCTCACAGAGAGGGCCTCCTCAGGGTGCCGTCGGCCAAACAATGTCGACTGATGACACCCAGGGGGAGAGCCTTTTCTGTGGGGGGCCCTGCCCTATGGAACCAACTGCCTCCGGATATACGAAGGATACCCGACCTCCGCGTCTTCCGTCGTGCTTTGAAGACCCTGTTATTTCATCAAGCTGGACTGACAGAATAATGTTTTTAAATGGGTTTTTTAAATGGTTTTTAGTTCGGGGTTTTAATGCCAACTTGATTATTTTAATTGGTTTTTAATTTTTGTTTGGTTACTGTTTTTATTATGGCTGTACACCGCCCTGAGTCCTTCGGAAGAAGGGCGGTATAAAAATGCAATAAACTCAAACTCAAACCCATCTAACCCAGCCTTCAAAAACCAAGCTTCGAAATGATGTTTTGCCCGAAGCCAAATGGAAGGATTAGATCAAGATTTCCCTCCACTTGAATTAATTCATTTCCTTTGACACTTTTTCAAGGGCTTTCTCTTCATTTCTCTCTCCCTTCTCACAACAGCTCATCAAAGCAGCTGATGAATGACATGCATAAATGGTCCCTTTGAAGGTTTGGAACCCTTCACCCGCAACTGTGGCCTCTGCCATGTATTTATTATACCTTTGGATAAAGGTCTCACAAGAGGAAGCAGATACAGTGGGCCATCACCAGGGATGGGCTGCTGGGGGGTTCGCAGGGGTTCAGGAGAACCTCTAGCTAAGATTCTGTGCAGTTCGGAGAACTCCCCAAATTCCACTCCTGACTGGCCCTGCTCTGCCCCTCCCAGTGGTCCCCACATGGCCCATTTTGGATGCAGGTAACTGCAAGGTGCACACGAAGGCTCGGGGAGGGTGAAAAAAGGGCCTGCTGGAAGTTCGGGAAGGCCAGAAATGGGCCTTCCGTTTCCGGCCTCTAGAGGGCCTCCGGAGCCTGGGGAGGCTGTTTTTGCCCTCCTGGAGGCTCAAGGAAAGCCTCCGGAGCCTGGGGAGGGCAAAAAGCCTCCCCCTGCCATGGTGTAGGAGGTTGACTAGGCCATGCCAACCATGGCTACAGCAACCTAGCAGAGGACCCCTTGCTAAAATTTTTGAAGCCCCCCCACCCCCTGGCCATCATTAGGGAGGGAGCAGGTAAGCACGGTGCAAATCCCATAGCACTTTTCATCACAAGAAAATGTACAGTCTGGTTTCTTCGTTAGAGATTTGCGGGGTCCACAATAAGGGTTTAGAGAAGGGTTTCCCAATCTTGGCAACTTTTAAGACTTAGACTTCAGTTCCCAGGATTCCCCAGCCAGCCATGCTTTCATGAAAGTCCATCTATCTAAAAGTGTGGTTGGCTGGGAACTGGTTCTCCAGAACTGGTCAGAAACTGCTGAAACCCACCTCTGGACCCAGATGTGAGTTGCATGATTTATGCGCTTAAAGCTTCTCAGGTTTTCAACCTTCCATGAGCAGCAAAAGTCCATGAAATTTATACCGCCCAGCTAAAGAGGCTCCCTCCGTATTGGGCAGCTCCTACTGTATGGTAGGAATGCAGAGGTATTCCCTGTTAAAAATGAAATTAGCACAATTTTTGAATACCTCGCCCTTCCAGATAGATAAGTAGGTAGATAGGAGAAGGAAGGGAGGGGAGGAGGGAAGGAGAGAAGGGAGAGAGAGAGAGAAGGAAGGAAGGAAGGAAGGAAGGAAGGAAGGAAGGAAGGAAGGAAGGAAGGAAGGAAGGAAGGAAGAAAGAAAGAAAGAAAGAAAGAAAGAAAGAAAGAAAGAAAGAAAGAAAGAAAGAAGAGAAGGAGACAGTCTGTGCTAGGTATCTTATGGGTGTTGCCAGAGATATCAAAACCAGTTTCTGTTGGAGTGGTGGAGCAACTTTATTCGTTCTTCCAAGATTGCTGCTTTGACAGACTTCCTTGCTGTCGTCCTCAGCTTCCTCTTATCAAACGATAGTTCCAAAATAATAATAAAGGGTTCCAGAGTCTTTTAGACCAGGCAAATTCAGAGGATAACTGGGAATAGTCAGTTTAGGCACCAAGAGGGGTGAGACTTGAATCACGTTGGAGCTTCTGGGCCTGAACGATAAAGCCAAAATGCAAACTGGGCCAAAGCTATTACGCTAATGAAGGAGCTTGAGGGAGGGTGTGGTTATTAATTTGTGCAATGTCATCATTATAATGAGTTTATTATAGAACAAGATTAGGACAACTGTGGGTTTGTATGTCTCTCCCTCATTCTGGTGCCCTCCGATAAATTGGATTGCGACACCCGAGTCTCCGCCGATGTCTTTAGGAACATATCAGTGCCCGTTTTAGAGCCAGTTTTTAGTCATTAGATATGCATCCTGCTTTGCCTCCGGCAATCCAGGGCAGTTGCAATCCTGTGAAGTAAGATGGGTCATGAGACGGGAACTGACCCAGAGTTACCCAGAGAGCTTCTATGGCTGAAGGTGGTCTCAAATCTTGGTTTCCCAGGTTTTGGTCTTACACCGTAACCTCTACAACACTGTCCTTACGGTGAGAGATAGTTGACTCTATTCTGGTTGATTGTATGAGATCAGAAATAGTGTACTGAGTACTGATCGCCAAATGGGGACTACTGTTGTTGTTAGTTGCGAAGTCATATCCGACCCATTGTGACCCCATGGACAACGTTCCTCCAGGCCTTCCTGCCCTCTACCATCCCCTGGAGTCCATTTAATCTCATGCTGACTGCTTCAGTGACTCCATCCAGCCACCCCCTTCTCTGTTGTCCCCTTCTTCTTTTGCCCTCCATCTTTCCCAGCATTAGGCTCTTCTCCAGGGAATCCTTCCTTCTCATTAGGTGGCCAAAGTATTTGAGTTTCATCTTCAGGATCTGGCCTTCTAAAGAGCAATCAGGGTTGATCTCCTCTAGGACTGACCAGTTTGTGGCCTTGCAGTCCAAGGGACTCGCAAGAGTCTTCTCCAGCACCAGAGTTCAAAGGCCTCAATTCTTTGGCGCTCAGCCTTTCTTATGGTCCAACTTTCACAACCATACATTGCAACTGGGAACGCTATAGCCTTGACTATACACACTTTGTTGGCAGGGTGATGTCTCTGCTTTTTAGTAAGCTATCTAG
Source organism: Masticophis lateralis (assembly GCA_030761175.1). Lineage (NCBI taxonomy): Eukaryota > Metazoa > Chordata > Lepidosauria > Squamata > Colubridae > Masticophis > Masticophis lateralis. The sequence continues at coordinate 8,576,108 of JAUDYJ010000005.1, read as the reverse complement.
ATTTGCCATAGCTTTCCTCCCCAGGAGCAAGCATCTTTTAATTTCTTGGCTGCAGTCCCCATCTGCGGGGACTATATTCAGGGTTAATAAATCCCCAAATTGCTTATTACCCAAACTAGGTAACATCATCAGTGCTAGTAGTAGAATTGGATTTATGAACAGAGGACATGTCGATTGGGCATTATTACTCTTGAAGACTCCATATTACTCCAAGCATCTACAACACTGCTCTTGTGGTGAGAGAGAGTTGACTGGCTCAGATTGATTCAGCCAACTACCAAGGCTAAGGGCAGACTAGAACCACCATCTTTCCAATCCTAGTCCACCATCTTCACCGTCAAACCTGTGCCTCTCAGCTCCTGCAAGGGGAACTAGTGAACTTCCATGGTTTAGGAGGAACCTGAGCTTTGCCCTTCTCACTTGTAGTCCAGTAACTTTAGAATAACAGAGTTGGAAGGGACCTTGGAGGTTTTCTAATTCAAACCCCTGCTGAGACAGGAAGCCCTATATTGTTTCAGACAAATGGTTGTCCAATCTCTTCTTTAAAAGCTCCAGTAATGGAGCACCCACAACTTCTGGAGGCAAGTTGTTCCACTGATTGATTGTTCTCATTGTCAATAAGTTTCTCCTTAGTTCTAGGTTGGTTCTTTCTTTGGTTAGTTTCCATCCATTGCTTTGCTTCTTCTTCTTCTTCTTCTTCTTTCAGGTGCTTTGGAGAAGAGGTTGACCCCCTCTTCTTTGTGGCAACCCCTTAGATATTGGAACACTGCTATCGTGTATCATGCCACGTATCACATATTTCTCACTACACCACAATGTATACACCATGAAATGCTGAGTCACCCAAACGTCTGGTCGTCAAAAATAAGTGTTAGGTTTCCAGAATCAGACCAAGTCCATCAGACCAGATTTGCATCTGTGGTGGGAATAAAACCAGATGTTGGTAAGAAAATCAACAGTTTGGACATTGTGGAGGGACCCATTTCCATTTTGGTTGTGGTGCTCAGAAAGCCAGAATATGGAACCTCTGTCCCACATATGGTTAATAAGGACTTGTCTCCATGAACGTGTGTAACATTAGAAGAAGAAAAAAACCAGAGGAGACAAGTGTTCATAATTACATCATGTTGGCAGTGAATCTCAGAATTTAATTAGTGCTGTAATTTTAGACTGTAAGCAATCTAGGAAGCTATCAAGACATGGAGAAGGAAGCAGCATTCTCTGGCAAAAGAATCTGTCATGTGAGCAGAAGTCATAAAGTCAACAAGACTTCTTGCCCAAGTCAGATCCAACCCTGTCCTAGAAGCTTCTCTTTTCAAGGTCAGAACCAAATAATGTCTGAATATACTTAAAATCCAAGAAGCCTACATATCCAGAAGAAGTTTGATCCAGCAGCTGGGTTTTTAATGGAAGCAGCAGGAAAGGAAGTGGCAGTACATCAGTGGTGGGATTCAAAAAATTTTTTACTACCAGTTCTGTGGGCGTGGCTTGGTGGGCATGACTTGCTTGGCGTGGCATGTCTTGGTGGGCATGGCAGGGGAAGGATACTGTAAAATCCCCATTTCTTCCTGATCAGTTGGGACTTGGGAGGCAGAAAATAGATGGGGTGGGGCCAATCAGAGGTGGTATTTACCGGTTCGCCGAACTACTCAAAATTTCCGCTACCGGTTCTCCAGAATTGGTCCGAATCTGCTGAATACCACCTCTGCAATACATGTGTTGCGATGCTAGCATGCCAAGGAGAATAACAAGAGTTGGAAGGGACCTTGGAGGTTTTCTAATTCAAACCCCTGCTGAGACAGGAAGCCCTATATTATTTCAGACAAATGGTTGTCTAATCTCTTCTTAAAAACTTCCAGTTTTGCAGCATCCACAACTTCTGGTGGAAAGTGGTTCCACTGATTAATTGTTCCAACTGTCAGGAAATTATTCCTTAGTTCTGGGTTGGTTCTCTCCTTGATTAGTTTCCATCCATTGCTTCTTCAATTACAACACAACTGATTTAGATGACATCACCATGCCTATGATGTCATTATGGCTTTTAACAGCTGCCTATGTCTGTATCCTCTTGGGACACCGGTCTATAAAGATAGGAGTTTCCAGTTTTTATGACAGTACCCTCCTTTGACATTCCTAGTGATGCTCTGATCAACCTGATTGAAGTGGATTTGCAATAATCTTGTAACGAGCCTATAGATCTGGACTGAGACAATACTATGATTGTGTGTTCCTTTGATTTACTGATGCCAGAGATAACCAAAAATGTTTGATTGTGAACTGCTCCCCCTCCTACTGCATCCCATTTAGAGTTTCAAGTCCCTTACTTGTGAGACTGCTGGTTTGAGCCAAAGAAGCTGTTTTGAGTGTGCTGGAAATGTTTTAGTCTTGAAATGAACCAACTTTGTTTTTGCACTGGAAACCGGGTTAGAGTTTGGGATGTTTCAGGTTCGAAAGATTTTGCACTCTTCGTGGTGACGCCATGAGCCTAAAATTATCATACGAGACCGAACACTGTCTGTCATAAATCATAGAATAATAGAATTGGAAGGGACCTTGGAGATCTTCTAATCCAACCCCCTGCTTGAGGAGGAGAACCTGTACCATTTCAGACAAATTAGAACAGTTAATCAGTGGAACAACTTGCCTCCAGACTGGAAATTTTTAAGAAGAGATTGGATAACCAGTTGCCTGACATAGTGTAGAGTTTCCTGCCTGAGCAGAGGGTTGGTCTAAGAAGACCTCCAAGGTCCCTTCCAACCAGGGGTGAAATGCTCCCGGTTCGGACCGGTAGTGATGGCGGCGGGTGGTTCAGAGAACCGGTAGTAAAAATCTTTGTGCCTCCCCCCCCATGACCAGATGAGCCACATGATCATCAAAGGCTGTTTGTTTGTTTGTTTTTTACTTTTAAAAGCATTTTTTCTACAAACTCTTCGGCCAAAAAAAATGCTTTTAAAAGTTTTTTTTTAAAAAAAGCCTCTGATGATCATACGGCTCAGCTGGGATCGTCAGAGGCTTTTCAAAGCATTTTTTTCTGCAGCCCCTTTGGCCGAAGAGGTTGTAGGGGGAAAAAAATGCCTTTAAAAGCTTCTGATGATCCCAGCTGACTTGCCTGATCGTCAGAGGCTTCTAAAAGCATTTCTTTTGCAACCTCTTAAGAAAAAATGCTTTTAAAAGTAAAAAAAAAAAAAGGTTGGCCACACCCACCTAGTCACATTACCCCCACCCCCACTACCAAGCCACGCCCACAGAACCAGTAGTAACAAATTTTAGATTTCACCCCTGCTTCCAACTCTGTTATTCTAAGTAATTCTAAATGTCTGTCCAATCTCTTTGTCAGGGAGCACCCACAACCTCCAGAGGCAAGTCGTTCCGTAGGTTGATTGCTCTCACCGTTAGGAAATTTCTCCTTAGTTTTAGGTTGCTTTTCTCCTTGGTTAGTTTCCATCCATCGTTTCTCATCATCAAGGAAAATCAAGAAATTTGATGGTTGCACCTTTCCCAACCTACTTGGGTCCTACTAAGCTGACTGGGAATCCAGGAAAGTTGAGAGGGAGAATTCAGAAATGCTTTTCTGTTCGATAAGAGGGCAAGGAGAGCAATTTTTCATGCTGATTTTGATAACAATCCCAAGAATTTTCTGTCTTGTTCCCTGGCCTATCTCATTGGTCTGCTTTGACCATTGGTCAGCTGATAGTCTGGCTTCAACTCCTGAGCTGGACTGGTGGGGAGATGGCTTTAAACCCCTCCTATCAGTGGTAGGTTTCACATTATGTTACTACTGGTTCATCCCATGCGTTCATGCGCCTGGTCTCAAAAACATGTCTAAATAGGATGGCATAGAGCTGGGACGCCTGGGCAGGCCCACCCGCGATTTCCGCTACTGTCCGAACCAGCTGAATACCATCTCTGCCTCCTACTAATTACTACCCAGACATTCCCCACCTGGGTTGGAGATTTGTGTTTTTCTCCCAAGATGCATTTCTAGAAAATCTGCATGGTTCTGCAATTAAATCACCGTTGAGTTTTAAAAGCTGAAACTTAACTTTTAGGAACTTTATGGAGTTGGAAGATATATGTGAGCAAAAAAAAAAAAAAAAACCAACAGCAAAAGTTTCTCAAGTTCAGAGAATCTAAAAGTGTGCTAGAAAGGGGGACAGTCCCATTCAAAATCAATATTTATGCAATTTTTCTTAATCGGGAATCTTTCTTTTATGGCTCTCCCATTCCTATCTTCCTATAAAGCGCATAATCAGCTGATCCAGAATGCAGCTGCACGGGTTGTTACGGGAGCCCCTCGTTACTCCCATATAACACCCCTCCTGCGTCTGCTGCACTGGTTACCAGTGGTTCTCCGGGTCCGCTTCAGGGTGCTGGTTCTCACCTATAAGGCTCTACATGATTTAGGTCCAGGATATTTACAGGACCTTCTCCTGCCTGCTTCCCACTGTTCTGTTCGCTCACATAGGGCCGCTCTCCTCATGGTTCCGACGGCGAGCCAATGTCATCTAGCGGTGCCCAGGGGTAGGGCATTCTCTGTGGGTGCTCCCACCCTCTGGAAGGAATTACCTACCGAGCTCCGGACGGCTCCTGATCTCTGCTTCTTTCGTCGGGAGCTGAAGACTTGGTTGTTCAAGCAGATAGGCTGACTCTGATTCTGGGTTTTATTATTTATCATTAATTAGTTATTTGATTTAAAGTGCGATTTTATTGTACATGTTTCTTAACTTGTGTTCGCCGCCCTGAGTCCTTCAGGAGAAGGGCGGCATATAAATACGTGTAATAAATAAATAAATAATTATTATTTAGGGAGGGACAGAAGGCAGGATATGCAGTATTTCTTACTAAAAATCAACGTTGCTTGCAGATTTACTGAAAGATCTCCAGTGTTGTAGCTTTAATGGTGCTTTTCTCAACCATAATGTTTGTGGGGTGCGTAGACTGGCATAGACTGGTAGATTAAGCAACTTGCATCTGTGATTAGCCAACTGAGATATGAAGGTGTGTCTTTGTCTCCTTGAAAAGAATTCACGTCTAGATGTTTTCCAATAACTAATTTCATATTTTACCCAAAGTGGGAATCTATGGCTAATAGATCTATTCAATAATGCACTCAACTAGAACATTAAACACTTTCTATTATGGCATTATTATGTCCTGGCTTATTACAAAGCTAAGGCTAGTCATAGTTTGCTGGCTTGCATAACGTTGGAAATCATAGTGAATATGGTGATCCTGGTGACAGGGCCTTCAAACCCTGATTGACCTCAGAAGCCTGCTCCAGGAAATCCCAGGTGAACAGAATGTGAAACTGAGAAATTGAAAAAAAAAAATCCCAGCAGAAGATACTGTGATGTCACTCTTTTCTGTCTGAATTTTTGATTGATAGATGAGTTTTCAGGTTGTTATTCACATAAGGAAGGAGCAAAACAGTTTCAGTTTCGGTTTCAGCCAACAGGCTCTTTTACATTTTTTAGTTTTGCTAAGTTGAGAGAAGGGTACCCCAACACAATCTGAATGCTATTTATCTTGAGTGGTTGGTTATTGGAAGCCTGTACAGGTTTGGAGAATTAGACATTATATCAACCACTCTGCCTCTCATTTCAGGCTCATTGTGTTGCTGTGAACATAGTGTCACTCTCAGTGGTGGGATTCAATTTTTTTTACTACCGATTCTATGGTTGTGGCTTGATGGGCGTGGCGTGGCTTGGTGGCGTGGCTTGGTGGGCATGGCAGGGGAAGGATACTGTAAAATCTCTATTCCCTCCCGATCAGCTGGGACTCGGGAGGCAGAGAATAGATGGGGGCAGGGTCAGTCAGAGGTGGTTTTTACCGGTTCTCCGAACTAATCAAAATTTCCGCTACCAGTTCTCCAGAACTGGTCAGACCACCTCTGGTCACTCTGCATTCGAGGTTTTGGTGGGTGAACTATCCACTCTGAAGGTGAAATTATTCTAGGAGATATATGACAGTGTCTTTAAACCCTTTCTTATTCCCTTCCTATCCCCTTCTCCTTTTTTCTCTCTCTCATCTCTTCCCTTCCGTTCCCTTCCTCCTCTCCCCTCTTCCTTCCTCTCTCCTTTCGTTTCCATTCATTTTCAATTCCTTTCTGTTTTCTTTCTCTCTCTCTCATCTATCATTTATCTACAGTATCTATTATCATCATTTATCTACAACAGGGGTGTCAAACTCGCATCGTCACAGCATCATCACATGACATTTCATGACTTTTTTCCCCCTTCACTAAACCAGGCGTGGCCAGGATATGACGCGTCCGGCCCACGGGTCATGAATTTGACACCCCTAATCTACGGTATCTCTCTCTCCTTCCTTCCTTCCTTCCTTCCGTCCTTCCTTCCTTCCTCCCTCCCTGCCTCCCTCCCCGCCTCTCTCTCTCTCTCTCTCTCTCTCTTTCTTCCTTCCTTCCTTCCTTTCCTCCCTCCCTCCCTCCCTCCCTCCCTCCCTCTTTCTTTCTTTCTTTCTTTCTTTCTTTCTTTCTTTCTTTCTTTCTTTCTTTCTTTCTTTCTTCTCTTTCTTCTCTTTCCTTCTTCCCTTAACTTCTTCAACACATCCTCCATTTGTTTTGAAGCAGAAACAATAAATATAGCGGACTGCTGAAAATAGAGTCGTTCCTGCCCAGCCTCACTCGGGAAACTAAAGTCGGCAACAGAAGGCTCCACCAGTAAGAGCAGGAATTCCAGGCAAGCAGCTTCTGAATTCTGCTGGGAATTCTAGACTGGCTTAAAAAAAAATCACAGAAATTCAAGCAGACGAGAGCTGGGCTCAGAGACCTTGGTGTGGATATATGTGTGCATGCAGGCATCCTCTCCACAAAGTCAAAATGTTCTTGCAAGATGTTCAGGAACATTGGAATTCAAACTATTGAGTTACTGCCGAATCCTCTGTGAGGTTCTTGCCAAGGAGAAGCTTTGGCCAAGAGATAAATCTTAGGAGGGGTATAGCAACCAGGAGTGGAATGCAGGGAAGTGTTTCCTTTAAATCAGTGGGGAAGAAACATGGGGGACATTTGTCTGAGATCACTTTCTGGCAATATCAGTCATCTGATCTGTAGAGAGAATTACCAGGGTGGTCTAGTTTGATCTTGACCCAAAACTCTAGAGTAACCATTTTTTTTGTCTGCATTTAACATTTGGAGTTAAATGGAGAGGGACGCTGTGACTTGGCAGCTTAGACACTGTGCTTATCAATCGAAAGGTCGGCACCTCAGTGGTTTGAATCCCTAGTGCCACGTAACGGGGTGAGCTCCCGTTACTTGTCCCAGCTTCTGCCAACCTAGCAGTTCGAAAGCACGTAAAAAAATGCAAGTAGAAAAGTAGGGATCACATTTGGTGGGAAGGTAACAACGTTCTGTGCGCCTTTGGCGTTTAGTCATGCCAGCCACATGACCACGGAGACGGCTTCGGACAGCGCTGGCTCTTCGGCTTTGAAACGGAGATGAGCACCGCCCCCTAGAGTCAGGAACGACTAGCACATATGTGCGAGGGGAACCTTTACCTTTACCTAACATTTGGAGAACCTGAATCTGAAACAGGAAGAGGGGCATCTCGTGATGTGCCCATCACAAAGGTAGCCCAGCTGTCAATCAAAAGCCATACCTATTTTGCTCTCACTTGCACCGCCACAAAGGTGTAGTAGCATACAATTAGGTAGTGCAACCAAGAAAGCATTGAAGATTATTTCAGATTGCCTGGCAAGGAAGCGGATCGTTTTGCTGGGAGTAGGGAAATCTCATGTTTCGGGACTGGGCTGTCGGACACTCGGGAAGAAGTCCACAGAGACAAATTGCTGTACCTGGGACTGGCCGTGGGAATGGGGTAGGCAAAGAAGCAAGAGATGTTGAGCAAGGATCAGCCCAGATGTAGGTTACAGCAGGTTTTGGCCAGTTCTGGAGAACTACTAGGCCAAGCAGACTCTCAGAGCCTGACCTACGGTAACATCGCTACGCAAGCATGTAAAGAAGAGGTTTCCTCAGTGACGTTCCTCTGAGGGGAGGCTTGCTATGACATCTCCCCCTTTGCTATGAATACCTCAGAATCAGAACTATTTTTTCTTATATCCTATCCAGAGCCTGACTAGGTGGCTCAGTGGCTAAGACACTGAACTTGTCAATCAGAAAGGTCGGCAGTTTGGAGGTTGGAATCCCTAGTACAGGTCTCCTGCGTGAGCAGGGGGTAGGACTAGATGACCTCCAAGGTCCCTTCCTCTGTTACTGTTACAGCCTAGACCAGTGATGGCTAACGTTTTTGCTGTCGCGTGCCAAAAGCGGGGGGAGAGCGGGGGAATCGTGCATGTGCGTGCCCACACCCATAATTCAATGCCCACCCATGCCCTGCCCTCCCACGCATATGTGCATGCTCCCCCCACGCTCTCCCCCCCTTTTGGCACATGACGACAGAGTGGGCCCGTTTTTCACTCTCCCCAGGCTCCAGAAGCTTTCTAGGAGCCTGGGTAGGGCAAAAACGGCCTTCCTCAACCCCCCTGGAGGCCCTCTGGTGGCCGGATATAGCCCATTTCCCAACTTCCGGTGGGCCCAGAAGGCCCAAAAATCAGCCGGCCAGCGGGCACATGTGTGCTGGAGCTGAGCTAGGGTAACCCTCATGTGCCCTCAGAAATGGCTCCGCGTGCCATCTGTGGCACCCATGCCATAGGTTCGCCATCACAGGCCTAGACTATGACACGAGACTCACAAACTGTTGAAAATAAATAAATAAAATCAATTAAAATTGATTTTTGAGCCTGTGTAGCGTAGGGGGCTAATGCCTCCTACTAAAGGCAGCAATTAACATCCAGCTGCCTGCAATTCTGCGAGTTCAATCCTAGTCAGGCTCAAGGTCGACTCAGCCTTCCATCCTTTCTAAGGTGGGTAAATTGAGGACCCAGTTTGTGGGGGCAATAAGCTGACTTTGTATAAATATATACAAAAGTATGAAGGCTATTGCTTAATGCATTGTAAGCCGCTCTGAGTCTTTGGAGAAGGGCGGCATATAAATAAAATAAAATAAATAAAATAATAATAAATAAAAAATCAATAATAATCGTGACTGTTGAGGTTTAAGATGCTCACATTGGAGAAGAAAAGTGTGTTCCTTCAGGCAGTGGTGGGGAACAACGAGGTCATCCTCTCTGAAATGTCCTCCCCCACAAGAGAAGGAGGATTAGAACCCATGTCACATTCAGCCGAAAGGGCCACACCGGATCCTTTTATTCCTTAAGTCTAGGAATAATTGATCTGGAATGATGAAAGTCTGTCCACTCAACAGGAACAATGTTTCTCAACCCCTAGCTATGTGGACTTCAACTCCCAGAATACCTTAGCCAGCAGGGAATTCTGGGAGTTGAAGTCCACAGCATCTTCAAGCTGCCAAGCTGGAGCTGGAGGGTGTAGGTTTAAGGAAGGGTGTTCCAGCATATCTGATGGCATTCTGGGCCTTCTTCCGATTGGCAGAGTTCACAAGATTTACTTATTTATTTATTTACTTATGTATTTACTTATTTATTTATTCATTCATGTTTTATTTGCTTTATTTATATAACATTCAATTTCCATCAAACAGTGTGTGATCTGGGTACAGTTATTTTTAAACAATCATAATCCACATATTTGTTGTAATATTCATCACCATAATGTTAATAATATAATAATATAATAACGATAACATCATCTTTTTTAACAACTTTCACATTAACATTTCCTCTTTTTATACCTCCTCCTTTCTAACTTCTGTTTCTGTTGTCTAGCCACTGCTAGAATATATCCCATATCAAAAACAATATTCTGTTTCTTCTTTATCCTTAATAGCAAGCATTAATCTATCCATTTCAGCACATAATATATCTAATATTTTCTTAATCACATTCCCCTCAGATAAATACATTTATTTATTTATGAACTCCCTCAGAGATACATAGAAATAAACCATCCATCTCCCTCAGATAAACTAAAGGACAATTTGATTGAAGTGGCCTCTTCTGTTAACTTTTTTCTGTTCATTACGTAAGCCAACTTTCCCAATTTCTTCCCTGCGTGGACTTCAATTCCCACATCTCCTAGCTAACTTGGCCATGGCCAAGAATTCTGGGAGCTGAAGTTTGCACCTCTAGTGGGGCCCAAAGGCTGCTGAAATTGGCCTAGAACAGGGGTCTGCAACCTTAAACACTCGAAGAGCCATTTGGACTCGTTTCCCACAGAAAAGAAAACATTGGGAGCCACAAAACCCTTCCCGTGCATGACTATTTCTTGAGCAGCCACAAAACTAGCCTAAGTAATTGAATTAAATGTTCTGTTTTCTTCTGAATTGGATTTATCTATGGCTGGCCTACCGGGGGTTGAAAATTTCAATGAATCACGTGCCGGGTGTCGAACATTGGCGGTTGTGACACATATTTTGAGTGACAGGGAGCCACAGCAGAGAGGTGAAAGAGCCACATGTGGCTCCAGAGCCGCAGGTTGCTGATCCTTGGCCTAGAATTAATCAAAGGTCTGGCCTGCAGTGATCTTTCCATTTTGGTCCTCCTTAGTTGTTGGTTGTGAAAATCAAGATAGGAGAATTGGTTCAAGATTTGTGCCCAGGGTTACTGCCCTTCATCTCTTGCACGCCATTCCCTAAGCTCAATTTTTGTGTCTCTGTGTGTTTCCTTTCCAGCTTGCGGTCCTGGGACATTCAAGTCGAAACAGGGAGAAGGTCTTTGCGCTCCATGTCCTCCCAACAGCCGGACAAGCTCTGGAGCTGCCATACTTTGTACGTGCCGGAATAATTATTTCAGAGCGGATACCGATCTCCCCGACAGTGCCTGCACCAGTAAGCCTCGTTCCAAGGTTTTCTTTCGGTTTTTAATAAGTGTTTACTCGCGCAGTCTCAGGTATCCAGGAGGAATTAGCATATCTCTGGAAATCAACAAAACAAACCCGCAAGAGGAATTAAATTAAGAACGCTGCTAAATGCAAGCGAGATGGAATGTTTCTCAGCTGGCCACATCTGTCCAGGCAGATAGCCAGCCTGGGAGAGGATTGATTATTTTCCAGAAAGGCTATTTCACACGCTAGCTGTGTTTGCTTGGCAAGCTAAAATGGAGATAAAAACCACGAGATTGCATTTGCACAACATGTTAAGCTTGGATAAAGTAAACCTGGTTGGTTTGGGTCATGGCTGTGCTAATCTATCCTATTTGTTTATGATTCCCTAACCAGGTTAATGCTGGGTAGAATCCATTCTGTATTTGCCACTAAGGTGCAAATTCACCAAAAAGGCTTTGGCATCCATTCCAATGATTGTCAGCCCTTCAACGTAGGCTTGCCTAAGAAACCAATGCCATACAGGGTAGTCCTCAACCGACGACCACAATTGAGGCCAAAATTTCTGTTGCTAAGCGAGCCCGTCATTCAGTGAATTTTGCCCCATTTTACAACCTTTCTTGCCACAGTTGTTAAGTGAGTCACTGCCGTTGGTTAAGTTAAGTGAATCTGGCTTCCTCATTGAGTTTGTTTTGTCAGAAGGTCGGAAAAAGGGATCACGCGACCTCAGGACACTGCAGCCGTCATAAATATGAGTCAGTTGTCAAACATCTGGATTATGATCACATGACCATGGGGATGTTGCAATGGTCGTAAGTATGAAAAACGGTCATAAGGCACTTTTTTCAGTGCTAAAGCACTAAAATCCAGGACTACCTGTTACCAACTTAATTGCAGTTGTGTCATACAAATTGGAGACTAGATACTACCAACTCTTGAAAATCTTGGTTGATTGGCTGAGAATATGCCACAGACTCCAGATCAGAAGTGATTGTAAGGGTTGTGTCCTTAGAGCTCCAGATGAGTAGATCCTTTGAGATTGCCAATCGTCTAAGCCAAACAAAAAGAATTTGCACCATTGCGCTAAATTACACAACTGAAATACTTGAAATGTTTCTCATCTATTCTGGCTCTCAAAACCAGTTCTTCTCAGATTAGGGGTTGCCTCATTCCTGTAAAAAAATAATGAGATAAATCCAAATCTACGCCAAAGAGTGAAAGGGGTTTTTAGCACATTGGCTGAAATATAGCAAACAAAATATAATAACTAATAAATAGAACTAGAATTTGGGCTGATCTGAATTACCAGCGATTCTTGCCTCGAGTTGTTAAGTGAATCACCATAGTTGTTAACTTAATAACACCGTTGTTAAGAAAATCTGGCTTCCTCCTTGACTTTCCTGGTCAGAAAGCATCCAAATTTTGATCAAGCTGTAATGGTCGTAAATTTGAAAAATGGTCATCAGTCACTTTTTTTCAGTCTGATGTAACTTCGAACAGTCACTAAATGAATGGTTCTAAGTTGAGGACTACCTATAGCATCCATTCGAGATGGGAAAATTAGAAAGTAATCAGTTAGACATAGTTTGAATGGATGACTTTATTATGCCTGGGAAATTAGTATATCAGTCTAGACTGGAAAATATTTTTTTTAAAAAAAAGAAATCCTAAAAGGAGAGAATGACCAGTACAGAAACGTGTCCGTGAAGTCAACAGGTTGAGTTCAGTTCAAAAGAGACTTCAACTTTCTTTTTCGAAAGCAAGGCAGATATTCCCATAAAGGTTTGTCCGGTGCCAAGACTTTCAGATTATTATTATTTTTTTTTTTTTTTTTTGCAAAGCAGCTTCGGGAACTTGCTTGGAGAGGAGAACGGCACATAAATCATCTCACAAATGCTAGCCAAAAAAATGCATCTTTACGGCCAGTTCTTCCATGATCCAAATCAAAGTACACAATAAATTTGAAAAGACCTTAAGAGTTCAGTTTGGAAGACAAAAGGGATGATGCATTTGTAAATTTGCTGCTTCTCCCTTTTTTCTTTTTTTTTTTTACAGAGGTCATGTGGATTATTAAAATAAATATAATCTAACCTAATTACTTTTTTTTTTAATCGTCTCCTGCACCGTTTGGAAAAGTTTCCCTGGAAAATATTAGCATGATGTTCTCCACGAGCAGAAATGAAAGACTTGGCTTCCAAATGGACGGGGTTTTATATTACTGAAACAGTCAAGTTTTGGTCCTTGTTCCTTCCAGATCACATGGCCCATTGTTTCTTTCTATCCAGCAGTATAAGCTGCAATTTTTATTTATTCAGAATTACGGGGAACAAGTGTCTTAGAAGAGAACCCTACCCTAACCGAATGACTGTTGAATGTTGTCTTAATCCAAATTGCATGTAATGTTAGCGCTTCTTATTTCCATCCGTGTCCTCAGTCTGTGAATAGCGTGAAAATTGTGAAAGGCTATTCTTGCACACCCCAAGAACAAAAGCAAGATGCTTCCAATTTTTTTTTAAAAGCTCTCTATCAAGTTTCACACTCCACCCTCTCCGCCCTGTCCCAGTTCATATGGGTGAAATCTGGTGGCAACTTAGCAAATTTCTTGAAATCTCAGTATTCGGTTTAAAAATGCAACAACTCTACCTTTCAGCAAAAAGGAAAAGAAAAGGCTAGCAATTTTATTCCTGCCATTATGGTTTCTGTTAAGGATACAGTTGTGAGATAATCAGGACTGGTTATGAAGCAGAGCCTAGAGTTTTGCACATGGAAACGGTGCTGAGAGTAATTGTGAATAAACTGCATGCAAACTGGTTTTTAAAGTAGTTTACTTATAGAGCAAAGCAAATTCATAGTCCTTTTACCAATCCAAATCTTAGCCATGCATAATCAATCCAGAGATACAAAACTTCTTACCAGTTCGTAGAACAAGACATGAATCATTCAGGAACAATATAAAACAGTACATAAAAGCAGTAATAAATAAACCATGATCAAATTGACCATGTAAAGAGACCAAAGATACCTACAACATAGTAGCAGGTAACAATATGGTGTAATGTCCACATTGACCATAATCAAACTCTCCTTAAATATAGTTGCTACAGAGCTCATCCAATCAGGATGCAGAATGACTCAGCAATACTCTTAAAGCTATCTTATACATATATTGTACTGTAAACATATAATGTTGACTTATATATTACCTGGTCAACTAGTTAGGCAGTGACCATTTCCTAACAGTTTCGGTGGCCAAAATGATAATATTCACAATCAAGAGTTACCTGCCCATCGCTGGGCACAGGTAATTATATGCTTTTCTAGATAAACAATGTCACACAAAGAACAAAAAAGAAGGAAGAAATAGCAAGTCAAGCAAGAGAGGAGATTAAAAAAAGGAAGGAAATAAATAGAAGGAAATAAAGTTAAATCTAAATTATTTGTGCAGCCAGAAAAACGAATACAATCCTGGGTTGTATAAACAGAGGCATAGAATCAAAATCACGTGAAGTACTAGTACCGCTTTAGAAAGCCTTAGGAAGGCCACACCTGGAATACTGCATCCAGTTTTGGTCCCCACATTACAAAAACGAGGTTGAAACTTTGGTGATGGAGGGAAATGCGAAGAAGAGCAACTAAGATGATTAAAGGCCTGGAGACAGAAACATGAAGAATGGTTGCAGGATTTGGGTATGGCCAGTCTAGAGAAAAGAAGGACTAGGATGGACATGATAGCATTATTCCAATATTTGAGGGGCTGCCACAAAGAAGAGGGGGTCACCTTATTTTCCAAAGCACCAGAGGGCAGGACAAGAAACAATGGAAAGTAATCAAGGAGAGAAGCAACCTGAAATTAAGGAGAAACTTCCTAACGGTGAGAACAATTAACCAGTGGAACAGAAGTTGCCTTCAGCAGTTGTGGGTGCTTCATAACACTGGAGGTTTTTAAGAAGAAAACTGGACAGTCACTTGTCTGAACTGATATAAGGTCTCCTGTTTGAGCAGGGGATTGGACAAGAAAACCTTCAAGGTCCATTCCTGCTCTATTCTGATTGATTGATTGATTGATTGATTGATTGAATTTTTTTTTGTCTTGCAGGCGTGCCAACAGCCCCACGCAACGTCATTTCCAACGTGAACGAGACATCATTAGTGCTGGAGTGGAGCGAACCGCGAGACGCGGGCGGGCGGGATGACTTGCTCTACAACATCATCTGCAAGAAGTGTAGCGTGGAGCGCCGGCTGTGCATGCGTTGCGATGACAACGTGGAGTTTGTTCCCCGCCAACTCGGCTTGACCGAGAGGCACATCTATATCAGCAACTTGATGGCCCACACGCAATACACCTTTGAAATCCAAGCGGTGAATGGCGTCTCCAGCAAAAGTCTCCAAAACCCACAGTTTGCCTCGGTCAACATCACAACCAATCAGGCAGGTGAGTAACTTCTGCAAAATGATGAAATCCAGCAGGTTCTAACAGGTTCTGGAGAACCGGAAGCGGAAGTTTGAATAGTTCGGAGAACCAGCAAATACCACCTCTGGCTGGTCCTAGGGTGGGGTGAGAATGGAGATTTTGCAGTATCCATCCCCTGCCACATCTACCAAGCCAGACCAAGCCAACCAAGCCACACCCACAGAACCAGCAGTAAAAAAAAAATTGGATTTCACCACTGCTTCTCTCCCTGGAACCTTCTCCGTTGCACCAGCGAGGATCCTTCTGGATTAAGTTAGGAATCTTGTTCCTGCCAAATAAAGGTCCTGGGAGATAGCATTAGAACTCTGACCTAACAAAAGGATTTTTGTTGCAAAGAAATCAAATGAGTTTTTAATTTTGTTTGAAGTGTCTACAAGTGAGGTAATGCGAGTGATATTGCAAACAATCATTTTTTTTCCCAATGTCTAAACACTTAGCATAGCAGTCTGGCTCCAAAGTTGATTTTTTTTTAAAAAAAAAATGAATTTGGATATCTAGACCTGTACTGAAATGAGCAAGTAGGTAACAGCTGGAAGGGGAAGGATATAACACAGACCAAACCTGTTACATATCCTGTTTCTCTAAAAATAAGACATCCCCTGATAATAAGCCCAATCAGGCCTTTGAGTGCTTACGCTAAAATAACCCCACCCACCCCCTGAAAATAAGCCCTCCCTTAAAATAAGCTGGTCCCTAACATTTCCTTGGGTTAGGGTTAGGGAGACAGAGCTGGAAATCAGGTAAGTCTGCAAGAGGAGCCCCGTCTTGCTCCATGCACCCCAAAATAATAAGACCTCCTTGAAAATAAGGCCAAGCGCTTATTTGGGGGTTCAAAAAAAATATAAGACAGGGTCTTATTTTCAGGGAAAACATGGTATGTGTACTTCTTGTTTCATAAAGCCACAATGGCTTTGATTTTTTTTTATTGATTTTTTTGAGACTCCCCAAATGTGAAATTGCAATTCTCTGGCAACTGATAGAAAACTACTGCCGTAGTCGCTTCCATGATACGGACTGCCCGCATTTGAAAAGAACGTTGGGATCTATGCAGCAGGAGAAGAATAAAAAGAGTTTTGGAAGAATAAAAAGAGTTTTAATTCTGTGGGGTCCTTGGTTATTTTCTTGCAAACATTTCATTACCCGGCTAAACAACATCATCAGTGCTGGAAGAGTGTGGGGTTTGCTCTTTGTTTATATATTACTGGCTTGCCTTGTTGGTGCTGGTGGGGGTGTTCTTGGTAGTTCCTCGGTTCGGATGTTGTTTACTGTTAGCTTGTTTGTTTGAGTTGATAGTCCCTTGATTTGCTGATAAAGCAAGCTATTAGTATCTCAACAGAGATCAAACCCCACTCCTTTCTAACACTGATGATGTAGTCCAGTTAGGTAATGAGACATCTGCAGAAAACCCACCAAGCTCAGAGAGCACCAAGGACCTGACAGGTCAACCCAGAGCTACAAATACTCTCTTCTATCAGTAGCCTTATTTCTGTAGGACAGAACAGGACTTCCTGCAGAGTGACTGTCCTAGCAAACGTGGAACTAACCGTTTACTGGTTCGGTTCTGCAACCCAGCCAGACAGACACAGACTTCAGAGGATCATTAGAACTGCAGAAAAAACAATGGCTACCAACCTGCCTTCCACTGAGGACCTGTATACTGCACGAGTCACTCTGCTAAACAAATAATTCCCTCTGCACTGTCAAACTATTCACTAAGTCTGCATTACTATTAATCTTCTTATCGTTCCTATCACCCATCTCCTCCCATTTATGGCTGTATGACTGTAACTTTGTTGCTGGTATCCTTAAGATTTATATTGACTGTTTCCCTATAACTATCATTAAATGTTGTTCCTTATGATTCTTGATGAATGTATCTTTTCTTTTATGTACACTGAGAGCATACGCACCAAGACAAATTCCTTGTGTGTCCAATCATACTTGGCCAATAAAGAATTCTATTCTATTCTATTCTATTCTATTCTATTCTATTCTATTCTATTCTATTCCATTCCATTCCATTCCATTCCATTCCATTCCATTCCATTCTATTCTATTCTCTCAGCAAATTATTTCACATTGCTCTTTTGTGCACAGTGACTACCATTTGAAAATGGTGTAGACATTAATCTGTATTAAGGTGGTAGGGTGTCTATTTTACAGCCATTTGACCTTCACGATTATAATTATTATTGTGTAATAATAATAAAAATTATTATTATTCAACTCCTAATAAACACTACAGGATAGCCGCCAAGAAAACGATCCTAGATGACCAATCCAGCATTCATGCAAGGAATCTCCTGTGGCCAAAAGAACTGCAGTGTTGTTCAGAGCAGAGACTTGCTTTAATCCGAGATGGAGAGAAATACTAACAATTCCCACCTTTTGCAGCTCCCTCCGTAGTTCCCACAATGCATCTGCACGGCAGTTCCGGAAGTAGCATGACCCTTTCTTGGGAGCCCCCAAAGCAGCCGAACGGGATCATCCTGGATTACGAGATCAAGTACTTCGAGAAGGTAAATTTCTTTTCCTGGTACGAGCCAGTCCCAGCAAGGGTTTGGCATAAGGTGGTATTTCACTGAGACAGAAACTTCTCAGCTTCATAGAGACTTTTGGTGGGCTTCTGTTCTCAGTCAGAGGGGAAATAGTGGTGCAAACTTACTGTAGCTGATGCACCTGAACTGGGAACCAGAAGGACCCCCACCCTCAAATCACATCTTTCACTCAAGTCCCTTAGATCAGGGATCTCCAGACCTGGCAGCTTTAAGATTTGTGGACTTCAGCTCTCAGAATTGCCCAGTTAGAGGAATTCAGGAAGCTCACAAGTCTTAAAGTTGCCAGGTTTGGAGACGCCTGCCGTAGATTATGATAAACCATCTTGTTTTTTCTATCATCATGGGCCACTTTCTTTCAAGGGTGGGGCCAGAGCTGGAAGAAAGTGGGACAATCCTTTCTTGAACTTTGATTTTTCCTCTTTCTGCGAGTTTTTTTCTCTCCCTCCCTCCCTCCTTCTTTCTCTCTCTCTCTCTCTCCATCTCTCATTTTCCATCTCTCCCTCCCTCCCTCTCACTCTCTCACTCTATTTCTATCTCTCCCTCCCTCCTCTCCCTCTCTCCATCTCTCCCTCCCTCACTCTCACTCTCTCTCTATTTCTATCTCTCCCTCCCTCCCTCTCTCACTATTTCTATCTCTCCTCCCTTTTTCTCCATCTCCATCTCTCCCTCTCACTCTCTCACTCTATTTCTATCTCTCCCTCCCTCCTCTCCCTCTCTCCATCTCTCCCTCCCTCCCTCTGTCATTATTTCTATCTCTCCCCCCTCTCTCTCACTCTTTCACTCTATTTCTATCTCTCCCTCCCTCCTCTCCATCTCTCCCTCCCTCACTCTCACTCTCTCACTCTATTACTATCTCTCCGTCACTTCCCCCTCCCTCTCTCTCTCTCCCTCTCTCTCTCCATTTTTCCATCTCTCCCTCCCTACCTCTCACTCTCTTTTTCCCTCTCCATTTCTCCATCTCTCCCTCCCTCTCTCACTATTTCTATCTCTCCCCCCTCTCTCTCACTCTATTACTATCTCTCCGTCACTCCCTCCCTCCCTCTGTCTCCCTCCCTCCCTCTCTCTCTCCATCTCTCCATTTCCATCTCTCCCTACCTCTCTCTCACTCTTATTTCTATCTCTCCCTCCATCTCTCTCCCTCCCTCCCCCCCCCCTCCATGGGGAAAGAAAGAAATCAATGTCTCAATCAATGGCTTTATAAGGGCTATAGCTGCCAGTTGCCTGCTCCTAGCATAGATGTATCAATATTTTTTTTTATCTCCAGATTTCTATTTATAATACGGGAGTCATGAGACGAGCATGCTACATGGGGGTTGTTGCCAGAATGATGAGAGGAACATACATGTTCCTCCAAGAGTTGGCAGCATTTTTTACACGATGATGATCACAATCGTGGTGATCATGATGAAGTTGATGGTTAAAATAGGAAGATTTCCCATCTAAAGGAGAAACACCTATTACCAACATTCAGCTCTTGGGGTGTCTGTCCTCTCCAAATAGTACCTAGAAACCTGTACAGAGGAGATTTATGGATAATCCTGAATAGTTTTACTCTTTGTTGCCTTCAAAGAGATAATTTTGCCTGCTTACTGAATTCACTTCGCTTTCTGGGCTCAGGCATGAAAGCAAAAACAATGCAAACCAGGCTGGGTTTGTATTAATACAGAAGGTCCCCAAAACCATATCAACAAAGTGAAACCCCAATCCTAACCCTGACCTTACGAAAAAGGTCAGGGTTGCAAGGTGCTGGTCAAATACATTCATCAGTCTACCCCAGAAGTCTTCAAACTTGGCAGCTTTAAGACTTGTGGACTATGCTGGCTGGAGAATTCTGGGAGTTGAAGTTTTAAAGCTGCCAAGTTTGAAGACCTCTGGTCTACCCAAACACTATACCCACCCACTCTTTAACAGATAACTTGCCTCTTCTGATTAAAGCCATGGCTCTAAAAGGAGGCTATTCCTCAATGATCAAATACATGATGTGGATCCAAGAAGTCCCTGATCAAAAGGCTAGATGTCCAGATTGTACAAAGCGGGATGCCAGACCTGCCACATGCAAGCTTCTAAATAGAAACGATCCTTGGCTCCACTTGTTGAGAAAGGTATAGCTTTAATAGAAGTCAAGTGTATTGCAGTAATGCATGCCCAGACCAGAAAATTGTGCACTAAAACTCCTAAGTTCAGCTTTTCCCTCCCTCGATGGCCTCCCATCGCTGACACGCACACCCCATGACTAATCATATTCAGACAAGTTGTTTTCAAAACAGTCACCTCAAGCGTAGGTTGGTATGGAGCTGCTTTTTTTCTCCCAGCTGGGTGACCTTGAGGCAGGGTCTTCAGGGAGATACAGCAGTTACTTTCGCTTTCCCTCCAAGCATTTTTCCCCCTCCCATCCTCCCTCCCTAGAGTTCATGGCAGACTTGTCACTGCATGATAGAGAAGCGAAAGCAAGCGTAAGGTGGCAGCTGACACTGGACTAGACTAGACATAATCCAGGCACATTACCCAATAGTAGGGAAGGGCTGGATTCGGTTCTGAGATGCATCTTTCCTCTTTCCCACAGCAAGGCCAGACTGATGGCATTGCCAACACCGTCACTAGCCAGAAGAACGCGGTGCGCCTGGAAGGCCTGAAGCCTAACACTGCCTTCGTAGTGCAGGTCCGAGCTCGCACAGTGGCAGGGTACGGACAATACAGCTTTCCCATGGAGTTTCGGACACTGGTTGATGATGGTATGCAATTTGTCATCTGCTCTCCCCCCCGCACCACCACCTCTTCCACCCTGCTCTCCTGCTCTCGTTTGCTAAACCCTTTGTCCTTTGTCTCATCCCACGTGGAATAGGCTCCAGCAGCAAGAGTTTCCAGGAACTGCCTCTCATTGTTGGCTCAGCCACAGCAGGACTCGTCTTTGTGATCGCGGTGGTGGTGATCGCCATTGTCTGCTTCAGGTACCATCTCTTGAAGGACTCGGGCCTACTTGGGCACCGGAGTTGAAGGAACGGGAGGAAATAAGTTAGATAGCAGCCGCTGCAAGAACGTGATCCAAATCTTCACTCTTGTGAGATTCATTGGGAATTCTCTGCATACGCTTGTGGTCAAATCTCCTCAGAAAATTTGAATCCCCTCAGAAGCGTACTGTAGTCCTCCTGCTTCTCAAAGCGAAGCGGAGTAACCACGTAGCTTCACCTCGCTCTGTTTTACAGCCCCTTTCGGTCTTGTTTGGTAAGGGTAGTGAGAGAAGGCTGGGCAGCTTTTGGCAAACGCTATACAGGTAGTCCTCGACTTACGGCCACAACTGAGCCCAACATTTCTGTCCCTGGGACACCGCAACCGTCATAAATACGACTCTGTTGCCAAGTGTCTGAATTTTGATCACATGACCATGCAACGGTTGTTAAGTGTGAGGAAAACAGTCATAAATCATTTTTTTTCAGTGCTGTTGTAACTTCGAACGGTCACTAAACAAACGGTTGCAAGTTGAGAACTATCTGTAGGGTTATCTGCAGGGTGTGTCAGGGCAGTGAAGATCTTCCAGGTGGGGTGATCTTTAGGGCATACCAGTGGTGGGTTTCAAAATGTTTTACTACCGGTTCTGTGGGTGTGGCTTGGTGGGCGTGGCATGGCTTGGTGGGCATGGCTTGGTAGGCCTGGCAGGAGAAGGATACTGTAAAATCTCCATTCCCACCCCGTTCCAGGGGAAGGCAAAATCCCCATTTTGGGGCAAAAAATGGGGCAAAATCCCCATTTCCTCCCAATCAGCTGGGACTCAGGAGGCAGAGAATGGATGAGGGCGGGGCCAGTCAGAATTTTTACTAAGAGTTCTCCGAACTACTCAAAATTTCCGCTAGCGGTTCTCCAGAACTGGTCAGAACCTGCCGAAACCTTGGAAGCTTGGATGGATGCTGAAGAGAAGCCCTTCAGATACCTTCTGTTGCCACACTGGCCCATTTGAGGCAACACTGGTTACTTTGGGTGGGTGCCTCTTCCATCAACAGGACGGATTGCAAACTACTTCATCAAAGCGACTTTCAGTTGCTCCATAGAGGCGTAATGGATAATCAGCAGGGTTGGGTGATTGCAGGTGTCACTGCTTTGGAGACAAGGAATCTTACCAAAGCAAAGCTGTGGCAATCCAGCTATTGGTACATGATCTCTGATTGGAAAATCAGGGTTTATGTAAAGTGGGTTTGAAAATGAAGGGATTTTTTCCCCCCTCTCTCCTTTATATATAAAGCTTGAGTAATCCTTAAAGTTTGTAAAGTATTATTGAAAGTGAATTTTAACTTGTATGTTATGTTAAGAGGAAGGGACTCTGTGGCTCAGTGGCTAAGACGCTGAGCTTGTCAGTCGAAAGGCCGGCAGTTCAGCGGTTCGAATCCCTATTGTCGCATAACGGGATGAGCTCCTGTTACTTGTCCCAGCTTTTGCCAATCTAGTAATTCGAAAGCACGTAAAAAAATGCAAGTAGAAAAATAGGGACCATCTTTGGTGGGAAGGTAACAGCGTTCCGTGCGCTTCTGGCGTTGAGTCATGCTGGCCACATGACAATGGAGACGTCTTCAGACAGTGCTGGCTCTTCGGCTTTGAAACGGAGATGAGCACCGCCCCTAGAGTCGGGAACGACTAGCATGTATGTGCAAGGGGAACCTTTACCTTTATATGTTAAGAGGAAGTTTTAAAAAAGTAAAGCTTAAAAAAAAGAGGTCTTAGAACTTTCTGATTTTACAGATGTTTTTTTAAAGAAAAGTCTAATGTTTTAAAATTTAGAAAAAGGCATTTTAGGGTTAACAAATTTGAAAGAAGATACTGAATTTTATGAATAGGAATTACGATCGTCTATAAATATTAATGAGCAGACATAAATATATATTGTTTCCCACAGCAAGGCAAAGCAAAGATTGTTAAATCGATTCTTTTATCCAAAGAAGAGAATATATTTAATTTTGTTTCTGTTTGGGAATTGCTTCTGGACTGTGTACTTGTGACGGGGAGGGGAAAAAATGAAATTTTGACTTTGTTATTGTTGGTTAGACAGTTTTGTTGGTATAGAAATGGCTAGTGTATATACTATTGTATAAAAGTAAAAAGTTGAGATTCTAACATTATTATCTTCTATAAATAGAGTTGAAGTCAACGCCTTTCTTTTTCTTTTTCTCTTTCCAACCCATGTTTTCACTTTTTCCCTTTTTTCTTCCCCTACTTTTCCCTTACTTTTTATTTTCCTCTGTATCTTATATTTCGAGAAAAAAATTAATAAAATTTAAAAATTGGGATTTAAATTTTGGAGAAAGCGGTGAGAGCCGTTACAATTCAACGTAAGTCAGATTTTGTGGACAACTTGCATTTTGGGTGATTTTTTCCTCTCTTTTTTTTTTTTTTGGCCAGGAAGCAGCAAAACAACACCGAATCGGAATACACTGAGAAACTGCAGCAATACAGTGAGTATTGTCAGATTGTGACACACACCCCACGTGTGTCAACTCAATAAAGTAGACCAGACCAAATAACTAATAACATATACTGTTTTTATTGTAATGTCTATAGAGAAGAATCTTGAAAATCTGAATTGGTTTCCTCTTTCCTCTTCTTGTTTTCATATGAACCAGTGGTGCGATTCACCCGGTTTGGGCAAAACGGCCGCACGCACCCAGCTCGTCATTAGGGCAGAGAACCGGTTGTTAAATTATTTCAATCCCACCACTGAATTGTAAGCCAAGGTGGAGCTTTCATGAAACAAGTTCTCATGTTATTTTCCTGGGGTGGGCTCAAGCCCCTCTTACCTGAAGGTTTGCCTTGGTGGCAATTCTTCCTCCTATCCCTCAAGGCTGTTTCCTCTTCTCTCTACATCATGGTGCATGTCAACATTGGCCTTGTAACCTCTCTAGATATTTTCTTACCCTTCCATTACAGCAGTGTAAGGATCAGGTTCTTGCACTTTGCATGGAGGTCAGCGTGATCCAAGTAAACAATTCACATCACCTTTCATGCTTCCAGGGAGACTGCCATGGTGATAGGTTTCTTCCTAACTTGTCTTCCCTAGAGTTAATATATAAAAAGAAGCTATTTGCAAACAAGGCAGTTTTGTAAACTCTGATCATTAGCACTTAGACTTATATACCACTTCACAGTGCTTTACAGCCCTTTCTAAGCAGTTTACAGAGTGAGCCTATTGCCCCCAAGCAATCTGGGTCCTCATTGGACCCATCGCGGAATGATGGAAGGCTGAGTCAACCTTGAGCCTGGGGAGATT
Organism: Masticophis lateralis; assembly: GCA_030761175.1. Taxonomy (NCBI): domain Eukaryota; kingdom Metazoa; phylum Chordata; class Lepidosauria; order Squamata; family Colubridae; genus Masticophis; species Masticophis lateralis. The sequence goes on along the minus strand of JAUDYJ010000005.1, from coordinate 8,552,019 downwards.
CGAACTGCCAAATTGCAGGCAGCCGGCAGTCAGCAGACGTAGCCTGCAGTACTGAACTCTGACCACTGCGCCACCGTGGCTCAGATGGCTATCCCATAAACCAGGATTTCTCAACCTTAGCAATTTTAAGATATATGGACGTCATCTCCCAGAATTCCCCAGCCAGCCTGCTGGCGAGAGAATTCTAAGAGTTGAAGTCCATGCACGCTGGCTGGGGAATTCTGGGAATTGATGTCCACGCTTCTTAAAGTTGCCAAATGTGACAAATAGAGCCATACATTTTCAAATTTTAGGGTTTTTTTTGGATTTTTACTGATTTGAACTATTTATTTATTGGACAACTTTTATCTACCAAAGGAACTCTGTATGGTAAACATAGATAACAACATAATTCAAATGTGCAATCAGTTAAGGAAAAACTAACTCCAGGCCCCTAAACCTCATTGCTAACATATTGTATATAGTAAGTTAAGCCTATGCCAGAGTTCCATTAATATCCTGGCCCCAACACCTGGGGAAAAGCCAGCTCTTAAAACTTTCCAGAAAGCCAATACAATATGGCTTGTTTTATTGCTTATAAATTGATTTATTGATGATTTTGCTATGACTATATGTGTCTTGACCTGGTTTTCCTTATTTATTTGTTATAAATGAAGCATTTTTATTAGCTTGTGTTTTTGCAATGTTATTATGTAAAGATTAGTAATGACTGGTTGTCTTCACATTCTGGTCTTTTAAGTGTTATTTAATTAGCTTGTTGTGCACACTGTGTTAAAAGGCACGCTATAAATTATTTGTAATTATAATTATAAAATAATTTATAGTCTGACTTTTTACATAGTTTGTTTATATTCTTTTATATTGCTTTATTTCAGTTATGGTTGTTGTTGTTGCTGCATTATTATGATTTTCAAAATAGTGGTCTGATCAGAAGAATACTCAGCAAATCGGCTAATTTAGGATCCCTTTCTTGCCAGGTCTAGGAATTGTCAAAATACCTTCAAACACATGTTGTCATTTGGCTCCAAGCAAAGGTGTTTTCAGTGGTGGGATTCAAATAATTTAACAACCGGTTCTCTGCCCTAATTATTTTATCCAACAAGCAGTTCATCAAACTGCTCAGAAAGTTAACAACCTGTTTGCCTGAACTGGCTGAATCCTACCACTGGTGGGTTTTTGTTGTTGTTGTTGTTGTTTTTGTTTTGGTAAATTAAATGTTGTGCGGTCATATCCTTCTTATGACAATGGGTTTACTTATTCAGGTAATTTTTTTTTTCAGTTGTGTAATTTGTTACTAAGCTTCCAATCACCAATATAATCAGGAAGAAAATATTTATACTGTATATTTCCTGTGTTTTTATCTATCTCTATCTCTATTTATCTAACACTATTTTTCTCTGTCTCTATCTCTATCTCTATCTCTATCTCTATCTCTATCTCTATCCCTATCTATCTATCTATCTATCTATCTATCTATCTATCTATCTATCTATTGTGTTTCCCCGTAAATAAGACCTCCCCGGATAATAAGCTCTCCCCTCAAAATAAACTCTCCCCAAAAATAAGCCCTCTCTGAAAATATTTAACCCATGCGTAGCCGGTCCCTGCCATTTCCTCTGGTTAGGGTTAGGGAGACAAAGCTGGAAATCAGGTAAAATGGCAAGATGATCCCTGTCTTGCTTCACGCACCCCAAAATAATAAGACCTCCCCGAAAATAAGGCTAAGTGCTTATTTCGGGGTTCAAAAAAATATAAGACAGGGTCTTATTTTGGGGGAAACACGGTACCTACCTACCTACCTACCTACCTACCTATCTCTATTCTTATCTATCTATCTATCTATCTATCTATCTATCTATCTATCTATCTATCTCTCCCTCTCTATCTATTCCTATCTATCTATCTACCTATCTTGGATATAGCGATGAAGGCCTTTAACAAAAATTAACTTTAAATATGGCCTCCTCAGATGCTAAAAAGACAGTCTTTTTCACTCATCTACCCAAATCTTCTTATCTCTGCCTTTGCAGTTACTCCAGGAATGAAGGTATATGTTGACCCTTTCACTTACGAAGACCCAAACGAAGCTGTCCGGGAATTTGCCAAAGAAATCGACATTTCTTGCGTAAAAATCGAGGAAGTGATTGGAGCAGGCAAGTCGCCCAGCTGCAGCCTAGCTGTCTGTCCTCAGAGCATCTCCCAGAGGGCAAGGGATGGCGGGGTATTCTTTGCTAGTCTTGTCTCTCCCTTCCTCCTCAGGTGAATTTGGGGAAGTTTGCCGGGGTCGCCTCAAACTGCCGGGCAGGCGGGAAATCTTTGTGGCCATCAAAACGTTGAAGGTGGGCTACACGGAGCGGCAGAGGCGGGATTTCCTGAGCGAAGCCAGCATCATGGGACAGTTTGACCACCCCAACATCATCCATCTGGAAGGAGTGGTCACCAAGAGTCGGCCGGTCATGATAGTTACGGAGTTCATGGAAAACTGCGCCCTTGATTCCTTCCTCCGGGTGAGGAACAATCTCTACTTTCCCTTAAAGCTTATAGTAGTGTTTCCCAACCTTGGCAACTTTAAGATGTGTGGACTTCCAACTCCCAGAATTTGAAGTCCACACATCTTAAAGTTGCCAAGGTTGGGAAACCTGGTTTACGAAGTGATTTCTCCCCCAAAAAAGAGAGTTCATCCCATTTTTTTCTCCAAGGGCTTCTTCACTTTGGCCTCTATTGTCACGAGTTCCAAACTAAAATCTTAAGGAGCGTTATCTGTTGTTTCCAGATAATGTGATCACGTGAATTAATTAGGCAGATTTAGGAACTTGGCAGAGATTGGTAAGCATTGACTAGTTTTGGCACGATGAACCCATCTCTAGTGGCACAAAAGGTAGAAGGGGCAACCGAAGGCATACATTGTCTCCTTCTCCTCAGAATGCTCAAGACGTTTTCCAGAAATTTCCTCTTCATTTGCATGCATGCATGCATGCATGCATTAGTTACCCCTTGAGAAATACTTGGTGAGCCTCTAAAAGGAGTGCAGAGAAGGGCAACAAAAATGATTAGAGGACTGGAGACTAAAACATATGAAGAACAGTTGCAGGAATTGGGGTTTGTTTGTTTATTTATTTATTTATTTAGTCGCATTTCTATGCCACTCAACTCCCAAGGGACTCTAGGGTTTGTCTACTTTAATGAAAAGAAGGACTAAGGGTGACATGATAACAATCTTCCAATACTTGAGGGGCTGCCACAAAAAGGAAGAGATCAACCTATTCTCCACACCCACACCCGGTTTAGCTAAAGGGGGGGGGGGGGAAGCAGCAATACATCATGTGACAACACCGTGATGATGTGAGTTTGAAATCCCTGCTCTAAAGCACCTGAAGGCAGGACAAGAAGCAATGGATGTAAATTAATCAAGGAGCGAATCTAGAACTAAGATTCTAGATCTTAAATTAAATCAAGGAGTAATCTAGAACTAAGAAGAAATTTCCTGGCAGTGTGAACAATTAACCAGTGGGACATCTTGCCTTCAGAAATTGTGGTTGCTCCATTACTGGAGCTTTTTAAGAAGAGATCGGACAGCTGTTTGTCTGAAACGGTATAGGGCAGTGATGGCTAACCTTTTTACTGCCGCGTGCCAAAAGCGGGGGAAGAGCAGGGGGGGTTGCGCACACGTGTGTCCACATCCATAATTCAGTGCGCCCCGCCCCCACACGCATGTGTCCAGTAGGTCTGTTTTCCCCCTCCCTAGATTCCAGAGGCTTTCTAGGAGCCTGGGGAGGGCAAAAATGGCCTTCCCCATCCCCCCGGAGGCCCTCTGGAGGCCGGAAATGGCCCATTTCCTGACTTCCAGTGGGCCCAGAAAGCCTGTTTTTTGTCCTCCCCAGGCTCCAGAAGCTTTCTAGGAGGGCAAAAAACGGCCTTCCCTACCCGCCAGAGGCCCTCCGGAGGCCAGAAACAGCCTATTTCCCGACTTCTGGTAGGACCGGAAGGCCCGAAAATCAGCTGGCTGGTGCACTCATACACACTGGAGCTGAGCTAAGACAATGCTCATGTGCTCACAGATATGGCTCCGCGTGCCACCTGCCATCACTGGTATAGAGTTTCCTGCTGACGCAGGGGGTTGGACTAGAAGACCTCCAAGGTCCCTTCCAACTCTATTTATTCTGTTAAAATGACTTTCCTTTGAAGTGAAATAAAGCCACGGTTCTTGCTATGTCACAACCGCACTGCATATAGTGATAGTGCACAATAAGAGATAAGAGGAAGATAAGTTGGAAAGTGGATTGATCTGTTGTACATCATGTAAGGATTCTTTCCAAGCAGCGAGGTTCATTTTGACACTTCTTCTTAGCCCAGAGGCGGAGGCCAGCGTGCAGCTGGCTCTCTGTTTTTCCGGGTGTTTCCCAAATATGCTTGTAATCCCATTAGCTTGATGAGAAGACATGAGACAGGTGGTTGCGCTGGGAATCTGGGAGTTCTCTCATTTCTGAACTATGGATGTAACTCATTACAACCAGGCCTGCCTTCAAAACAGCTCACGCTAGGAGATGGAAAACACCTCAAGATGCTGGCTAGAGATAGGCTGCAGATATTTAGCGGGGTGAAATTTCTCTTCACCATGAGTGTCTAAACTTTTCAAATACCATTTAACTCCCTTTGGGGAGACTGCAAAAGTTCATTTAGTGGACTTTTGCGACCTTCTGACGAGCAAAGTCAATAGGAAAACCAGATTCACCATGAATTTCGAGCAGAGGATTTTATTTTTCCCAAATTTGTCTGAAAACTTGCCCTTGTTGTCCCAACAGCTGAATGATGGGCAGTTCACTGTGATCCAGCTAGTTGGCATGCTGCGTGGCATCGCGGCGGGTATGAAATACCTCTCAGAGATGAACTACGTCCACCGGGACCTGGCTGCCCGCAACATTCTGGTCAACAGCAACCTGGTGTGCAAAGTGTCAGATTTTGGACTCTCGCGGTTTTTAGAAGACGATCCATCTGACCCCACGTACACCAGTTCACTGGTAGGTGAAAATCTTGATGACGTCCCTCTTCCCTTCCATCACGAAGATTTTGCAAAGAAGGGTGCAAGGATCCCCATTCTAGCCAAACTAAATTTGGCTGACAGTCCTGTTGTTCATTCATATGGTCCCATTGGCTAGAGCAGGGGTCAGCAACCCACAGCTCTGGAACCGCATGTAGCTCTTTCATCCGTCTGCTGCTGCTCCCTGTTACTGGTCAGTTCCATAATTGATAGGGCTTTCGGTTAGGACAGGTAGAGGAAAAAGGATGCCGTGCTAGGAGGAAACTCTATGATGGGGGAACCAGACTTCCGGTCGGCAGAGGAAAAAGGACGCCGTGCTAGGATGAGATTCTATGGTGGGGGAACCGGATGCCAGGCTAGGAGGAGACTATGATAGGGGTATGATGGGGGAACTGGACTTCCGGACAGCTCAAGAATTGAATGGGAGCTTCCAGTTAGGACCTTTGTGGCTCTTTGAGTGTTTAAGGTTGCCGACCCCTGGGCTAGAGACTCCACAACTACATTTTCAAAGGATCAGAGGAATCTTGCCAAAGCAAAACTCAAATTACATAAGATAGATACATATCTATATGGCGATCGTCAGTCATCCAGGTCATGGTTGTCCCAAAGGAGCTTTTTCAGGAGACAACCGGACTTCGGTTGTTTTTCCTTGAAGGCGTTTCGCTTCTCACCCAAGAAGCTTCTTCAGTTCTGAAGAAGTTTCTTGGATGAATAGCAAGAGGTCTTTAAGAAAAAACAAAGTCCAGTTGCCTTTTGAAAAAGCACCATAGAGATAAACTGGGTACTATCCTATGTCGTTGTATAGGAATAAATCTGAAATTGATGAACAGATCTTGACTGATCTGAGAAGACCAGTGGATGGAAGCCAAGAAAGCCTAGTACTCTAGATCAGGGGTCTCCAACCTCAGCAAATTTTAGACTTGTGGATCAACTCCCAGAGTTCCTCAGCCAGTTTTGCATATCCCTTGCGTGACAGGGATGGATGGATGGATGGATGGATGGATGGATGGATGGATGGATGGATGGATGGGCTCATTTCCTCTGGATCAGGGGTCTCCAACCTCAGCAACTTTAAGACTTGTGAACTTCAACTCCCAGAGATGCCCTTTGCTTCAACTCCCAAAATAGCGGTTAGGTTACAAAACACAAAATTAGACCACAGCATGGGAGTGGTTTGGTATCTGGGTGTGTTTATGATATCACTAGGATTTGAACTTGACTCATAGATTTTGTTAGAAAAAAATACACCTTCATGTAATGAACGATAGATTTATGGGACATCCTGCCACAAGGGTACAAGTGGCTTTTAAAAAAAGAATGTAAACAAATCATGAAAGAGTAGATCTATCAGAAGGCCTGGATGCCATTGGTTTAGGAAGAGAAAAGTGGAAGACAATGTTATCTTCCAGTGACTCTTGGAAATAAGGACTTGGCTTGGAGATGGTTGGTCAGGTCCAGCTGCTAGAATTAGCAATTCCCCCATGACTGGCTGGGGAGTTCTGGGAGTTGAAGTCCTCAAGTCTTAAAGTTGCCAGGTTTGGAGGCTCCTATGTTAAAGGAAAGAGATTTGCACAGCTCCTCTATGCAATTAAAGATAAGAGCTGTGCTGGCACAGTGGTTAGAATGCAGTATTGCAGCCTAACTTTGCCGACTGCTAGGAGTTCGACCCTGACCGGCTCAAAGTTGACTCTGCTTTCCATCCTTCCAAGGTCAATAAAATGAGGGACTCAGATTGTGGAAGGCAATATGCTGACTCTCTAAATAGCTTAGACAGAGCTGTAAAGCATTGTGAAGTGGCATATAAGTCTAAGGGCTAGTGCTATTGCTAAAGTCAGATAGACACTTAACTTTCCCGTTGAACCTTTTTATCGTCTTGCAGGGTGGTAAGATCCCAATCCGGTGGACGGCCCCAGAAGCCATCGCCTATCGCAAGTTCACTTCTGCCAGCGACGTCTGGAGCTACGGCATCGTCATGTGGGAAGTGATGTCTTATGGTGAGAGGCCATACTGGGACATGTCTAACCAAGATGTAAGTAGGCTGAGCCAAACTGGAAGAATTTGCAAGGAAAAAGGGGAAAGAGAATCGCTGGAGCAAAGCCCCAGGGTTTAAGTCCTTGTTTTCTGCTGCTCTTCCAGGTAATCAACGCAGTGGAGCAAGACTACCGCCTTCCTCCCCCTATGGACTGCCCCACTGCGCTGCACCAGCTCATGTTGGACTGCTGGGTACGGGATCGCAACCTCCGCCCCAAGTTTGCACAGATAGTGAATACGTTGGACAAGCTAATCCGGAACGCAGCCAGCTTGAAGGTCATCGCCAATGTCCAGTCTGGGTCAGTGTCGTTTGCCCCTTCACCCTCTCCAAGCACAGGCAACCTGCTATGTCTGGATTAGTAGCGTCAAGTCGCTAGTTCTCATGGTTTATGGCAGCCAACTGGATATAACCTTGGGAGGTGGAGGCAGGCAGCAGCCGGGGCCTGAGCGAAGAGCCCCAACGGGTGGACTGGGAACCAGATGGCCCCCCTTAACCTTCTGCGTGCCGCAGGACCGCCAGGCCTGTCCCCGTGGCTCGGCCACCCACCACCCCGCCCCTTTGAGCCGTCTCTGACCTCTGGGCTCTCTCGTCCTTCGCAGCGTGTCTCAGCCGCTCCTGGATCGTACGGTGCCCGATTATACTACCTTCACTACTGTGGGCGACTGGCTGGACGCTATCAAAATGGGACGGTACAAGGAGAACTTTGGCAACGCCGGCTTTGCCTCGTTTGACCTGGTGGCCCAAATGACCGCTGAGTAAGTAGGGAGGGAGAGCAGACTAGGATGGCGGCGGGAGAAGCAGCAATGCGCTGCCCTGCTGGGTGATGAATCAGATCTGGCTCCTTCCACCATTCGTAGGGAAGCTGTGCATTTGGTGGAAGGAATGATAAAGATAGTTCAGTGCAGGCTGGGTGTGCTGTGGGTTAACTTCAGGTGAGTGCGCTAGAAAACATTGGACTTGGACCCCTTCACTTCCGTCTCTAGGGCTCCCTATATGGAAGCGGGGTTTAAACTGCTGAACAGGAAGATTCTTGTTGAAATAAATGCAGGGTCTTTTTTAAAGGGGTGATGCAATGGCTCAGTGGTTAAGACGCTGGACTTGTCGGCTGGAAAGTAGACAGCCGAGGTTCGAGACCCGAGTGCCACTCAACGGGGTGAGCTCCCTTTCTTGCCTTAGCTCCTGCTCCCCTAGCAGTTCGAAAGCATGCAAATGCAAGTAGATAAATAGGTACCACTTCGGTGGGAAAGGTAACAGTGATTCGTGATGTCATGCTGGCCACATGACTGCGGATATGTCTTTGGACAGCGCTGGCTCAAAGGCCCTTGAAACAAAGATGACCAACGTCCCTTAGAGTCGGCAATGACTAGCGGACTTTAAAATCCTCAGGGACTTCTTTACTTTTTACCATTTTTAACTGCTCCATTAACTTGATGAAAAGAGATCAGGGATCCCTGTCGACACAGGGAGACAAATTATGGTACTTCACTACTTTCTGGAGTCCTGCTGGGTTTGCAGGCCATGATAAAGAGAAGGTAGTTTGTCATGATTGGTATACACAATTTCCGGGAGGTGCTTTACTCCTGGCCTTGAGATGGAAGGCAAGAGGGTCACTGTAAAATTACTGCCCCGTTGTTGATCTTTGACTGCATCTCAAAAACATGGCTGGTAGTCAAATAATCCTTGACCTTACGACAGGGGTGAAATGCTCCCGGTTCGGACCAGATCGCCCAATCCGGTAGCGATGGCAGTGGGTGGTTCAGAGAACCGGTAGCAAAACTCCATGCGCCCTCCCACCATGCTCAGCTGAGTCGCACAATCATCAGAGTCTTTTTCTTGTTTACCTTTAAAAGCATTTTTTCTACAACCTCTTCCGACGAAAAAATGCTTTTAAAAGTAAAAAAAAAAAGCCTCTGATGATCGCGCGGCTCAGCTGGGATCCTCAGAGTCTTTTCAAAGCACTTTTTCTGCAACCTCTTGGCCGAAGAGGTGTTTTAAAAAGTGCTTTAAAAAGTCTCTGACAATCCCAGCTGAGTTGCCTGATCAGCAGAGAGGCTTTTCAAAGCATTTTTTTAAAAAGCCTCTCTAACAATCCCAGCTGAGTTGCCTGATCGGCAGAGGCTTTTCAAAGCATTAGGAAAAACAATTCTTTGAAAAATTAAAAAAAAAAAGTTGGCCACGCCCACCCAGTCACATTACCCCACCACCACCAAGCCACGCCCACAGAACCGGCAGCAACACATTTTATTTATTTATTTATTTATTGAATTTGTATACCGCCCTTCTCCCAAAAGGAACTCAGGGCGGTGGACAGCCAAAATTAAAATACATACAATACAAAAGTTAAGACAGCTAAAATAAATTAAATCAATCGGCCTCCCAATTTAAAACCCCAAGTCTATAAAATTTAAAAAATTCCCATTAAAAACCTATTTAGGCTAGGCTGGCTTGCTGGAATAAATAAGTCTTCAGGGCCTTTCGGAAAATACGGAGGTCCAGGATCAGTCGATTCCGGGAGGGAGCTCGTTCCAGAGGGCGGGTGCCCCCACAGAGAAGGCTCTCCCCCTGGGGGCCGCCAGCCGACATTGCTTGACCGATGGCACCCTGAGGAGGCCCTCTCTGTGGGAGCGTATTGGCCAGTGGGAGGTTATCGGTAGCAGCAGGTGATCTCGCAAGTATCCTGGCCCTAAGCCATGGAGAGCTTTAAAGATATATATATATATATATATATATGTATGCCACGCTTGTTAAGTGAATCATTGAGATGGTTAAGGGAATCTGGCAGTTAATCCTGCAATCAAGGGAATTCAGCTTCCCTCCCACTGACTTTGCTTATCAGAAGTCAGCAGGGAAGCTTGCAAATGGCGATCACGTGACCCTGGGAAGCTGCAGCTCTTATAAATATATATATTGGTTGCCAAGCGCCCAAATTTTGATCACATGATCGTGGGAATTCTGCAACCATTGTAAGGGAACCCGGATTGTAGGGGCAATAAGCTGACTTTGTATTAAAAAAAAAAGAATAAATAAATAAATAAGGGTAAGGATTGGTCATAAGCCATTAGTTTCAGTACTGTTGAAAGTTTGAATAGTATTTATTTATTTATTTATTTATTTATTCATTCATTCATTTATTTGGTTGGTTGGTTGGTTGGTTCGATTTATATGCCGCCCTTCTCCGGAGACTCAGGGTGGCTTACAATGCATTAAGCAATAGCCTTCATACTTTTGTATATTTATACAAAGTCAGCGTATTGCCCCCACAATCCAGGTCCTCATTTTACCTACCTCGGAAGGATGGAAGGCTGAGTCAACCTTGAGCCTGGTGAGATTCGAACTTGCAGTAATTGCAGGCAGCTGGTGCTATTTAACAGCACTTTAGTCTGCTGCGCCACCAAGGCTCTTATTACTTGCTTACTTGCTGAACTAGTGGTTGTAAGTCAAGGGCTACCTGTTTTGCTGGACACAAGGCAGGTAACAACAATAACAGAGTTGGAAGGGACCTTGGAGGTCTTCTAGTCCAATCCCCGACTCAAGCAGGAGACCCTATACTGCTTCAGACAAATGGCAGTCCAATCTATTATTAAAAACCTCCAGTGTTGGAGCAGTCACAACTTCTGGAGGCAAGTTGTTCCACTGATTAATTGTTCCAACTGTCAGAAGATTTCTCCTTAGTTCCAGGTTGGTTGTCTCCTTGATGAGTTCCCAACCATTGGTGCTTTGGAGAATAGCTTGACTCCCTCTTCTTTGTGGCAGCCCCTGAGATATTGGAAGACTGCTCTCATGTCTCCCCTAGTCCTTCTCTTCATTAAACTAGACACACCCAGTTCCTGCAACCGTTCATCCTATGTTTAGCCTCCTAGCCTCCTAGCCTCCAATCCCCTCATCATCTTTGTTGCTCTTCTCTGCACTCTTTCCAGAATCTCAACATCTTTTTCTATATCATGGTGACCAAAACTGGACATAGTATTCCAAGTGTGGTCTCACTAAGACTTTGTAAAACAGTACTACCACTTCACCTGATCTTGATTCTATCCCTCTATTAATGTAGCCTAGGACTGCATTGGTTTTTTGGCAGCTGCTGCACACTGCTGGCTCATATGTAAGTGATTGTCCACTAGGACTCCAAGATCCTTCTCACAGTTACTACTGCTGAGCTAGATCTCACCTATTCTATACCTGCACGTTTGATTTTTTTTTTTCTTGCCTAAATGCAAAACCTTACTTTTCTCTACATTGAACTGAAGAGAGTAAAAGGGATTACTCTCTGGGTAACGGGATTGGTTCCAGGCTGGGAAAAAAGCAGCAGGCAAGGTCCTTCCTACTACAAGTATCCTTTATTTATTTATTATTATTTATTAGTTCAATTTATATGCCGCCCTTCTCCGGAGACTCAGGGCGGCTTACAATGCATTAAGCAATAGCCTTCATACTTTTGTATATACCTGCTTAGTAGGGCTTTCACCCTCCGCCCCCCCAATCGGTGTTCTTTTTTATACAAAGTCAGCTTATTGCCCCCACAGTCCAGGTCCTCATTTTACCTACCTCGGAAGGATAGAAGGCTATGTCAACCCTGAGCCTGGTGAGATTTGAATTTGCAGTAATTGCAGGCAGCTGGCAACTAAGTGCTACTTAACAGCACTTTAGTCCGCTGCACCACCAGGCTCTTATGCCTAACAACCTTCCCCATTCCTGCTTTTAGCTTTCCCTTTAAATTCAGGGCTTGTCACAGGAAGGATCGTTGTCTGCTGCCGACTTCAGCTCGTTCTCTGCCAGCCACCCTCCTTGTCTTTTTTCTCCTCTGACCCGTCTCCACCTTTTGCAGTGTGGGAAAACTTCCCTCGCAACGTAGACAGGCCGTCAGGATGCAAGCGATGCTCTTTGTGTGCCAGAAACCCACAAATGAAGAAAATGACAACCGAAGCAAAAATAAGCAAGCTAGGAAAAATTGCTGTTTGAACAAAAGAAAAAGGGAAGGCGCAGTTCATCCAATCAATCCGTGTTCTGTCCTTGGGTAGAAAGCAAAAAAAGCATATCTGTTGAACCATTTTTGTAAAAATGAATGGTGCTCATAAATTATAGACTCTTAATTATGACATTCAAGGAAGACCCAACCTTCAGGCTTCAGGACATTGGGATTCCCCTAACCTGGAATCCAAAATATTTCTAAACCTGAACAATGTGAAGATGTGTGGACTTCAAGTCCCAGAATTCCTCAGCTGGTGCAGCTGACTAGGGAATTCTGGGAATCGATGTCCACACATCTTCAGGTTGCCCAGATTGAGAAACGGTACCCTAATCAAACTAACCAAATGCCTCCCAAAGATAGGAAAATACTTGCTGGGTAGAGTTCTGTCTGGAATGCAAAGCAGAAATAGCCTGGGCAACTTTAAGACCTGTGAACTTCCAGAATTCCCAAGCCAGTCATTGCTGCTGAGGAATTATGGGAGTTGAAGTCCACAAGTCTTAAAATTATCAAGGTTGGATGCCCCTGCCATAGAGGATGGAAGCCAGTGGCTGCATGGGAAGGGCCACCCCACAGCAGACAATCCAGCAGTTTTTTTTTTTCAAAGTCTCTTTTTCTCCCTGAGGTGGCATCTATGCATCGAAGATCTTCTTCCATTTTCCCATTTTTGATGTTCTGAAGCATTCAAAGACCCCTAAGCTGATTTGTTGTCCTCAAACTGAAATTGTGGGTGATCCATCACTGGAGGTTTTAAAGAAGAGATTTGACAGCCATTTTTCTGACATGGTATAGGATCACCTGCTGGGGGATTGAACTAGAAAACTTTCAAGGTCCCTTCCAAATCTGTTATTCTGTTAACAGTGAGTTTGGGAGTATATATATTCCTGCTTTGACACCCATAGTGACATTAACAAACCATAACGGAGCCACTAACAATGGCATACTGAATGTGATACATGGCCAATATAGCAGTGATCGCCTTCACACAATGCATTTAATTAAATTAATCCACACAATACTGACAGTTCTTGACTTAAGACCATTTATTCATCAGAATGAAGGGGAGTTATAATCCGTGCCCAAAGTTACGGCTGCTGCAGTGCCTCCATGGTCCCCCATGAACAAAATTCGGGCACTTGCCAATCCTTGGCAATGAATTGGGGCCGCTCCCAAAATGGCGCCTCTGTAACAGAGCCTCCCAAAATGGCGCCAGCCTCTTCCCATAGAGCAGTGTTTCTCAACCCTGGAAGCTTGAAGATGGGTGGACTTCAACTCCCAGAATCCCCCAGCCAGCAGTGCTGGCTGGGGGATTGTGGGAGTTGAAGTCCACCCATCTTCAAGCTTCCAGGGTTGAGAAACACTGCTATAGAGCATATAGCAGTGTTTCCCAATGGTAGCCATTTTAAGATGTCTGGACTTCAATTCCCAGAATGGCCCAGCCAACACTGGTATATAGGAAAGCCACATGGCGGGTCAGCTGATAAGTGGACTGAGTTGTGATGGGGGGGGAAGGTGTGGGTCCCAGCAAGGTGGAAATCAGCCCTAAGGCCTATGGGGACCCAGCAGACCACCGGATGTCTCGGGTTGGGAGAGGCCCTGGGAGGACTACATGTGAGCTGGATGGGTGCTGCAGTGCAAGTGTCAATTCGCAAAGCATCCCTGGCCTGCTCCCTCACCTCCAGGCACTCTGGGATGCATTTAATGACCCACACTGTCACTTAACGACTGCAATGGGGAGAGCAGGAACTGTGGTTGTTAAACGAAGTAATCACGTGGGTGCTTCACATAACAACTGCCACGACTTAACAACCACAAGGGGCAGGCTCCATTACAATAATACATCAACGGTACTACCTGTACCATTTGCCATAAACTATCCACACCCAGCATGCTAATCATACAAGAAAGAAAGAGGGAGGGGGAGAGAGAGGGCTCAAAAATTGTTCTGTTGTTTGTTGCATTATGTGTTCAAGTTATATATCCGCCTACTTGATCTATGATTCACGGTACTGAACTGTAGGTGATAAAACAACAAAAACAACATCAAAAACTCAAAAGGTTAACCCTAACCACAGTTAGCATGCATACAGAGATCTAATAGATCTTTCTTGATCTGATAAGAATGTCGCATGAATCTATCCACCATGGGCCAATCAATCTGAAGAAGATACACACCTACATGATCCCTAATCACAGACGCCTAACAAATTAACAAAGATGATCATAATCATCATGACAACGACAACTTGGTAGGGCCTTTTCTGATTAACAAATGTTACTAAAAGGCAGATGCTCCTGGTGGTCTGTTTTTGTTTTTTGTTTTTTTCCTTCTTTGCCACCATATCAAAAATCCAGAAATGTGTCTGAACGCAATAGGAATGGCTAGGATCTCAACTCATCCATCGCAAAAATTGCACTTCTTGGAATAGTGCAGATACAACAACAGTATCTGTTGTAGCATTGTAGGAGGACAGAGTCTATGGCAGACCTGGGCATTTTACGGACCATATCCAGCCCTTTAAGCGTCCCAGTCCGGCCTTCATCAATTGATTTTTATTTTGAAGGGGACTGCTATTTTTGTTTTCAATTTACGTATGTGCATTGATGTGGTACCTATGCACCTTCACAGCTCTGTTGTTTTGGCCCTCCATAACAGAACCAGTTTCTCATGTGGGCCCTTGCGAAAATTAATTGCCTACCTAGACAAAGAAAAATAATCAGGCGTTTCTGCCTTTTAATAACATTTGTTAATCACAAAATGTGCTACCAGACTCAACGCTTTTTGGAAAGTATCTTTAACTATTGTAGTTCTCTGGAAAGGAATTGATAGTTACAACCAGGGGTCTCCAACCTTAGCAACTTTAAGACTTGTGGACTTCAGCTCCCAGAATTCCTCAACCAGCAAAGCTGGCTGAGGAATTCTAGGAGCTGAAGTCCACAAGTCTTAAAGTTGCCAAGGTTGGAGACCCCTGGACAACTATCAAAAACCGAATCAAAACCAGTAGAGTAGAGTAGAGTAGAGTAGAGTAGAGTAGAGTAGAGTAGAGTAGAGTAGAGTAGAATAGAATAGAATAGAATAGAATAGAATAGAATAGAATAGAATAGAATAGAATAGAATAGAATTCTTTATTGGCCAAGTGTGATTGGACACACAAGGAATTTGTCTTTGGTGCATATGCGCTCAGTGTACATAAACTGTATACCTAGAACAATAATAATAATAATAACAACAACAACAATATCAAGAACAACAACAGCAATGATGATGATGGATAACTGAAATCGTTTTGTGCAAACGAATTTCAGTTTTTGATTTTTATCTTATTTTGAAACTCGTTGGATAAAATAATGGCTTTTAAATAAAATAATCAAATAACTCTGAATCCAGCCTTCCAACTCGGCTTGTCTTCACAGGGTGTCCTCAAAAAGAATTAAAGACAGTGCCTGCAGCTGTGTGACTTCCCCTTTTGTGTATCTGTCAAAAAAAAAACAAAACGACTGGCATTGGTTGTGTGGTCAGGGCCACCATCTTGATTTTTCATTGTCCTCATTTTATGACATTTGGGACCAGAATTTTCCATTGTTAAGCAAGGTAGTTGTTAAGTTACAATGTTCTGATCTCTCTCTTTTTCTTTTTCTTTTTCTTTTTCTTTTTTGCTTTTTTTGCTTTTTTTTTTTTTCCCCATGGTGGTTAAGCATGGCAGCTCTGAAGTAGATCATACAGTCACTAAGCAAATCATTTTTCCTCAAATTTTGACTTCGCTTGACACCTTGGGAAGGCCAGCAACGAATCACATCGCCTGGTTCGCACCCATAGAGAGGGCCTGCTCAGGGTGCCGTCGGCTAGACAGTGTCGGCTGGCGGCCCTCAGGGGTAGAGCCTTCTCTGTGGGCGCACCCACCCTCTAGAATCGACTCCCCTTGGAGCTCCGGTTGGCTCCTGACCTTCGCACCTTCTGCTGCAAATTAAAAACTTGGTTATTCAAGTTCCCCGACCTGGACTGATGGGGTTTTTATGGGTTTTTAAATTTTAGTTGGTTTAACTAGATTTTAACTTTGTATTATGGCTTTGTGGATTTTATTGTTGTGAGCCGCCCTGAGTCCGTTGGAGATAGGGCGGCATATAAGCCAAATAAAATAAATAAATAAATAAAGTGGCAATCACATGACCTCCGGGCGCTGCAGCCATCATAATAAATACATGCTAGTTGCCAAGCGTCCAACTTTGGATCGTGACCACAGGAATCCTGAAGCAGTCATAAGTTTGAGGACCGGTTGTAAGGTTTTTTTTCAAAGCTATATTTTCAAGCAGGCGCTCTATGGATGGTTGTAAATCACAGATTACCTATACAGACACAAATACTAACACTCAAACACATATCCCCACAAATACTCATCTTGCTAAACCAGAAGTTAAGGCTAACTAAAACCTTGGTTGAAAACAATTGAACATTTTGGGATCTTTTGGTTTGGTTTCATTCTCGCACTTTCTCTTCAAGATAAATGAATCTTGTGCGTCAGGAATGCAGAATGAAATGTGCTTTTTTGAATCACTCAATGACTTTTTGCATAGTTCAATGCTGAAAACAATGGCTGTAGCCTTTTGTTAGGCCAAGGATTTAAGAATAGTCTTCACATTAACTCCTGGATTTCCAAACTTGGCAACTTTAAGACTTATAGACTTCAACTCCCAGGATTCCTCAGTTCTAGTTCCATCCTATACCCCCCCCCCCTCAGACCACTCACTCTTCCCCAGCAAAACCCACCCCATAGGATTATTGTTGTTGTAAGGGGGGAAAATGGAAAACTAGGTAAACTGTCTTCAACTTTTGAATGAAAGGTGACTTATAAAATAAATGAATGTTATCTGAGGCTGTTTATAAACCTAATGTATAAACAAACTCAGAAGCAAGGTTGAGGAATAGGATCTTGGTGTGTTTTTCTGTGGGTTTGGGAAAAACAAAGTATTTATTTATTTATTTATTTATTTATTTATTTATTTATTTATTTATTTATTTATTTATTTATTTATTTATTTATTTATTTATTTATTTATTTATTTATTTATTTATTTATTTATTTATTTTTTATACCGCCCTTCTCCCGCAAGACTCAGTGCGGTGTACAGCCAGAATAAAAACACCATATACCAAATTTAAAAAAGATTAAAACGAATTAAATAGTTTGGCCCTATTTTTTTTTAAAAAAAACCCAAAATTAAAATAATCAATTAAAATTGACTTATGTCGCCAACCCAGCCTGTTGGAATAGTAGGGTCTTAAGGACACGGCGAAAAGTACGGAGATCGGGGATCCTACGTATCTCCCGGGGCAGTTCATTCCATAGGGTGGGAACCCCCACAGAGAAAGCCCTCCCCCTGGGGGTCGCCAGTCAACATAATTTGACCGACGGCACCCTGAGGAGGCCCTCATGTACTATATTTACTCATGGAAAAGCCAAAAAGTTTATTACGAGGCCAAAAAATGCACCAAAAAAGCACATTTAGCTTGTCTATTTATTGATTTTCTGAGTCCAGAACATTTTACCTTAAAAACAGAAGTATAACATTTAAAACTAGTGCAACCATCTAAACAAGGAAAACTATGTGACAATCATAAAGATGAAAACGCAGAAGGAATTTAAAATACTTAATTTGACATTATATAGCCTTTGAGGTCCACAAAGTAGGAAAAGGATTACTTTCAGCTTATCTGCGGAAGGGCTTTATCTCTGAAAATAAATAAATATATGTGTGTGTGTGTGTGTTTTTCTATTGAAGCACCTGGCCTACCCCAGCATGTGTGAGGGAGCATACTGCATCCCTTTTTTAACCAAAATACCATTTTAAAAAATGCGTATCCGCTGGTGGCACATTTGCCATGGAATTTTGGTAAAAAATAAATAAATTGAGGGTTGGCTTATCCCACAATTGGATGGACTTATATGCAACTATATACAGTAGGTGTGTTAAGACTGGTTGTGTTGTGGTTCGCCAGCAGCCTGCGGAGCTGGCAGCAGAGTCGGACAGTGAGGAGGCTGGGGAGGAACGTGGGCCAGTCCTGGAGTCGGGAAGGCTCAGACGAGGGCTCTGCATTGGAGGCAGAGATGGGGCCAGGGCCATCTGGAAGTTATGTGCGGACTCCAGAGCCTCCAGAGGCAGACATCAGAGAGGCAGAGAAACAGGGGGAGACTGTTCCTAGTGCGCATGCGCAGAGCTTCCAGAAGGCAGGAACAGTTAAAAGGGACGACTCGGGAGTAAGGCTTGGAGATGATTGCCCCCCCCCATAAGACATAAAGGAAGGCACATGGGCCTTTGCAGGAAGCAACGTTGTAGTTGGTGTCTGTTTGTGCTTTGAAGCTCCATTTTTGACTCTGTGTTTCCGTGTGGCCTTGCCAAGATAATTGCCAATTAGGTCTTTGGCAGCGTGTCAAAGAAGATAAAGCTGGGTGTTTACCAGCCTTATCCGAAGGACTGTGGCAGACTTCTGTTGGACTATTTATAAACTCTTGGTGATTCAGCACGTGCTGTGAATGAAAGGAATTCACAGGCGTTAAAATAAAAAAAGGGGTTTTGGGACTAATTGTGTGCTTTTTACTATATCAGGAAGTCTAAGTCAGAACAGGTTGTCCCTTTTTTTTTCATTTTTTTAAAAAAGGGAAAACATCACCAATGGGGGGAAAAAACCAGAGGAAAGCCACTTTCCCACAGTTCTATTTATTCATAGGGTTGTTGTCACTAGGGAAAATTGAAAGACACGGTACTTCGTATACTCTTCTTTTCCCCTCCAGGAAAGATAGAAATGGACAAAATGGCTCCATGCAATGGAGATCACTTTTGCTATGCAATTGTGTCAGGGTGATGTGTGTGTGAGAGAGAGAGAGAAAAGCAGAAATTGGCAGACACGGAGTGTAATTCCAGTTAGCCATTTATGGCATGAAAACTTTGGTAATCACAGGAAGCTCTTTGGTGGACAGAATGCTTTGCAATCTTTAAATAGTTTTTTGTCGGATCAGTGAAAGAATAGTCTCTGTACTATTATTGTTGTTGTTGTTGTTGTTTATAAAATTTGTATACCGCCCTTCTCCTGAAGGACTCAGGTGTATACAGGTGGTCCCCAACTTACAATCATTTGTTTAGTGACCATTCAAAGTTACAACAGCACTGAAAAAGGTGACTGATGACCATTTTTCACACTTAACGACAGTTGCAGCGTCCTCCCCCCGGTCACGTGTTTGAGATTCAGGCACTTGGCAAACTGACTGCTATTTATGATGGTTGCGGTGTCCTGGAGTGATGTGATCCCCTGACTAGAAGCCAGAGTCACTTAACAGCTGTGTTACTAACTTAACAATGGCAGTGATTCACTTAACAACCTGTGGTAAGAAAAGTCGTAAAATGGGGCAAAACTCATTTAGCGACTGTCTCACTTAGCAACATAAATTTTGGGCTCATTTGTCATGCGCGTACCATTGTATACAGTCAGTCCTCAACTTTCAACCATCGCTTAGTGACCATTTGAAGTTACAACAGACCCCTCAAAAGCTACTCACGATTTGGTTCCAAAGTTTCAGCGGCCATGCACCCACCCACCCCAGGACCACGTTTTGGGTACTCATCAACTAGCCTACATTTATGGGCAATGAGCTGTAGTCACACAACCCCTGTTTTTACCAGAAACTGGTGTTTGCTTCCAGTTTCCCTCAGAACCCAGTCCAAAGAACGAGTTTGCTTACCAACTGCCGTGTTCACGTAGCAACCATCACCCCCCCCCCCCAAAAAAACCCCTAGTAAAATGAAGTCACACGATGATCCACTTCACAACCGTCACAACTTACAACCATAATTGCTGGGCTCGGTTACAGTCACAAGTTGAGGACTACCTGTATTGCTTTCAGATAGAAGACAAGGGCTGAAGATCACATCACTATGTACAGTGGTGAAATCTAAAATTTGTTACTACCGGTTCTGTGGGCGAAGAGGTTATTTAAAAAAAATGCTTTCAAAAGGCTCTGACGATCCCAGCTGAGTTGCCGGATCGTCAGAGGCTTTTTTTCTTTTAAATGCCTCTGACGATCAGGCAACACAGCTGGGATCGTCAGAGGCATTTAAAATAAAAAAAAGGCTTTTTTTTCTTTTAAATGTCTCTGACGATCCAAGGTTTTTTGGTTTTTGGGTTTCTTTTACTTTTAAAAGCATTTTTTTGGCCGAAGAGGTTGTAGAAAAAATGCTTTTAAAAGTAAAAAAAAAAGCCTCTGATGATTGTGCAGCTCAGCTGGGCATGGAGGTGGGCAGAGATTTTTGCTACCAGTTCTCCGAACCACCCGCCTCCATCACTACCGGATTGGGTGATCTGGTCCGAACCGGGAGCATTTCACCCCTGACTATGTACTAATTTAATTGGCTGAATATAAAGAGTGCATTTCTTCAAATAGATTCAAGCTTGATTAGGTTTTTGGTTGCTTGGCAAGTGAGGATTCGATTTCAACCCCTTCGGTTTTATCTCTGCTTGAGTATAATTATACAAATCCAGCAAAGGACTTAAAGTATGGTGGGGAAGTGAGTTTGGAACACCAAACATCTCAAGAACTTCCTTCTAGTGGAGAAACCCAATGTCTGCTTGGTGGTCAAAGAGTTCCACCACTGGAAGTATTTTGTCTTCCACCCTGCTAACTCATTTTCCCCTTATTGTCTTTTTATAGGGACCTGCTCAGGATAGGGGTGACGCTGGCAGGACATCAAAAGAAGATCTTGAGCAGCATACAGGACATGAGGTTACAAATGAACCAGACTCTGCCAGTTCAGGTTTGACCACGGAGGACTCTGCCTTTGGAACGGATTCCCCCTCCCCTGAGGGTCACTTCCCTAGGATTCTAGTTTGCGGTGCTGCCCAGCTTCCTGAGTTTGAGGAAGGGGGGTTCTTCTCCATCCTCCCCACCCACCCACCCACCCCGATATTGGGGCAGGGAGCTTCTCGGTTTGCCAACAGACCTATGGCGGAATGGACTAGGTTGACCCCGAGCTAGATTAAAAGACACTCCCGGATCTGCAAGAAGTCGCCTTCCTCATTTTGGCTACGGCATTCTTGAAGCGGTGCGCCGGCAATTCAGCGTCTTCATATTGAAGACAGGTTACCGGGGAAGGAACCATAAAAGGCCCTCTCTGCACATCGTCCCGTTTTGTTCACACAAACAGCCGTCCCCCTACATCTGCCTCCAGCGGTGCCATGGAGGACTTTCCGCTTCCGTGGGCTTTTCCGGTTCAGAGATCTCACGCGGCCTTCCTTTGGCATCACCACCAACCAGAAATGTGGCCTTTCCCCCCTCCTCCGTCCTGGCGCAAGAGGAATCCCAATTGCCCCGAGCCCAACGAGTGACGTCGTCATCTCTGAGAGAGTCGCACCACACTAGGACCATGGAACTGGCTGGACATTTTCCTCTCCGTGGCCTTGACAATCGTGTGCCATCCTGGGGCCATTCGGAGCCGACGCAAGATGTAATTTTCTGCCGGGGGGGGGGGGACAGGGGGGTTTAAAAGAGCCGGCTGCTTCTTCTTTGGCTTCGGCACACCGGAACTGTGAAGTCGGTGATGGCTTCAGGACAGGACTGTTGAGGGATTTTGCTCTCTCCCTCTGGCGTTCCGGGGCCTTCCCGTCCCAGGGCTTGCCAGCCCCGAGTTTGCACAAAGATCACACAGATGGACAGCCAGTTGAGGCAGCTTGCCGGCCCAGCGGGATTGAAAGGAGGAAAGGCTGCGTGGAGGAGAAGGGGGTGGGGGGCAGGAGAGGGAAAGTGCATCCCAGGCCTGCCTCCCCGTCTCATTTTATGCCTCCCCCCCCACCCCCCCATCTCATTTTCTTGACACACGCTGTGATTGCTGCCAAAAACAAAAAACAAAAAAGACTGGAACATTTCCTTTTTTTTTTCTTTTCTTTTTTTTTTTTCTTTTCTTTTTTTGGTTTTTGGTGGTTTCTTTTTTTTTTTTTGTTTGTTTGTTCGTTTGTTTTGATTTTGTTGTTGTTGTTTTGCTTTTTGCTTTTCTTTTCCAAAAGCCTCTGCAGGCCTGAGCCGTAGGGTAATGAGGCTGCCTTGTGAAGCTGGCAAGCTTGCATGTGTAAGAGTGCGTATACTGGCCATCTGGACTGGGCGCCATGGCAGAATAAAGGCAATAATAATTTTAATGAAGTTTCTTTGGAATCCGTCGTCTTTCGCTTTCCCTCTGATCTGCAGGACCTCGTCAAATCCTGCCCTCCCCTTTTGCCTTTGTACAATCCCTTCTCCCTCCCTCCCTCCCTCTCTCTCTCTCTCTCTCTCTTTTATCTTTCAGAAGAGTGAAGTGTCATCTTGCCTTTCCATCTCCCAAGTTATAAATAACCAGGCACCAGGAAGATGTTTCACATATTCTCTGTGTCTGTGTGTTTTAATCTTGTCCCCTTGTTGAATTTGCTCCTCATTCCTCTACGGCAGAGGTAGGGAAACGATGGCCCCTTCAGGACTTGTGGACTTCAACTCCCAGAATTCCTGAGCCAGCCATGGCTGGCTCAGGAATTCTGGGAGTTGCAGTCCACACAAGTCATTCAAAGGCCCGTCGTTTCCGCTCCCCCCTCCCTTGCTCTATGGCCCTACTACGCTGGGTGTTGGGGTCCAGGGTTGTTCAAAAACTTTAAATAGGGGGCCATTTAGACTTTGAAACGCTCCATTTTGAGTCTGTTTGGAAAGGAGAAATTTAGTTTCTTGAACAAAAGTGGATGTTTCCAAGTCTAAACTATTTGAATCTCGATGTTTTGCATATCCCTTGTGTGACAGATTTGGATGGAGGGAGGGATGGATGGATGGATGGGCTCATTTCCTCTGGATCAGGGGTCTCCAACCTTGGCAACTTTAAGACTTGTGGACTTCAACTCCCAGAATTCTTCAGCTAGCAAAGCTGGCCGAGGAATTCTGGGAGTTGAAGTCCACAAGTCTTAAAGTTGCCAAGGTTGGAGACCCCTGCTCTGGATTACAACAAGGAAAATTAGGGGGTGGGATTTGTGCTGAAGGACAGGAGAAACTGAAGCCAGAAAGTCTTGATTTGCAATTCTTTTGACCCGAATTATGAAAGCGTGAGACCCCTTCGTTGGATCCCAAAATTGTTTTTAAGACGCGTGCCACATTCCTTACAGATGAGATCAAGGTATGGGGGGGAAACAATACCTGATAGGCATTCAATCTAGCTCTCTTCCATTCCCATTCCCAGTTTGGTGGAACTCATCCTATCCTTCTACTTGGGGGGTTTCTGCATTCAGAAAAAAAGTGGAAACTTTCCTTGTTTGTGAATTTCCATGCATTCCAGAGAGAAAGAATGGCAAAACTGCTCGTTTTCCATTCTTTGTGTCATGATAATCCCCCCACCCCCAGTTTATCAACTTCCTTGAAGTTGGGGGAGCCATTCCTTGAAGCTGGTCCAGTCCCCGTGTGGGGGGAAAAAATAACATTTGAAGCCCATCTACCATTTCCTCTGGTTTCTTCTATGGAGGGGAAAAATCAGGGGTGAAATCCAGCAGGTTCTGAAAGGTTCTGGAGAACCGGTAGCGGAAATTTTGAGTACTTCGGAGAACTGGCAAATACCACCTCTGGCTGGCCCAGAGTGGGGTGGGAATGGAGATTTTGCAGTATCCTTCCCCTGGAGTGGGGAGGGAATGGGGATTTTGCAGTATCCTTCCCCTAGAGTGGGGAGGGAATGGGGATTTTGCAGTATCCTTCCCCTGGAGTGGGGAGGGAATGGGGATTTTGCAGTATCCTTCCCCTGGAGTGGGGAGGGAATGGGGATTTTGTGGGGTAAGAATGGGGATTTTGCAGTAGTCTTCTGCTGGAGTGGGGTGGGAATGGAGATTTTGCAGTACCCTTCCCCTGCCATGCCCACCAAGCCATGCCCACGGAACCAGTAGTAAAAACATTTGAATTCCACCAATGGAAAAAAAGCAGTTAGTGCATGCTTCTGTGGAACAAAGCAGATCTGTCATTGCTATCATCCATCATCATGTGTTTCATTCACCTGACACTCTGCAGATGTTTTTTTTTCTTTCCTGGCATAAAAGAGGCTGGCTGCCTCTAACACAGGAAGGTTAGGGAACTATGGCCCTCTTATGACTTGTGGACTTCAACTTCCAGAATTCCTGGCTCAGGAATTCTGGGAATTGAAGTCCATAATTCATAAGAGGGCCATAATTCCGCAGCTCTGCTCTAACCAGAGATGATCCTACTTACACAGCTACTTTGGATACGTGCTTTGGCTACGGCAGAGTGATATATCAGACCAGGAGTTTGCTAGGTTTGACCAGATGACAGAAGGAGCATCATGCTGAAATTCCTAATTCATCTCCCATATGATACAGGTAGTCCTCGACTTACAACTAGTTGCTTAGCAAACATTTGAAAATCCACTTCAAAAAGGTACTTACCAGCCAGTTTTGAAGGTCCAAGAGTTGGAGGCCTCCCTCCATCCTTCCGAGATCAGCAAAATGAGGACCCAGTTTGTTGGAGGGCAATAGGCTGACTCTGTAAACCGTTTAGAGGATAATGTGACCCATTGTGGCATTCGGGAACCAATCTAGGTTTACAGCCATTTGCAACATCCTCTGGTTATATGACTGCAAATTATGGTGTTTTCGCTGGAAATTTTGCAATTTTTAGCAATGACGCCCCATAGCGAACATTAGAAGCGCTTAATGACTGCAGCTATTGCTTAACCAATGGTGTGGTGGCGCAGTGGTTAGAATGCAGCATTGCAGGCTAACTCTGCCAACTGCCAGCAGTTCGATCCTTACTGGCTCAAGGTTGACTCAGCCTTCCATCCTTCCGATGTGGGTAAAATGAGGACCCAGATTGTTGGGGGCAAATAGGCTGACTCTATAAACCGTTTAGAAAGTACTGTAAAGCATTGTGAAGCAGTATATAAGTCTTAAGTGCTATAGTATTATTAATGACTGCCGCAAAAATGATCTTAAAATCAGATTGGTCATATGGATGACCCAGTTTACAACTGTCACAATTTACAACTGTAACTGGCAGGCTCCATTACGGTTGTAAGTCGAGGACTATCTATACCTGCATAAAAGGATGGGTGTCCATTGCAGCAATGTTAATGCTCTTTGGCATCCTACTTTTCCTTGATCTCCTTGGACCATTCACCTTGAAGATCTTGGCCATATTGTCCAGCTTGAGCAGCTCCTTTATCAGTTAACCATCTGGAAAGGCCATCTTGAGACAGATGGGCCAGTGTGATATGTCTGACTTCATAGATAGAAGAGCCATTTAGTATTTGCCAGCGGGATAACTAGGAGTTAAATCTCTCAAATTAAGTCTATAAAGAGATTTTATGGAATATTGGCTGAGAGAAGAAGTGGGTCAAATCTGTATTTAAAAAAAATTCTGCCCAGAGGACTTGTGCCATGAACTGTACTTCAAAATTGCCACAATATCTTGAATTGTTGTCTAGCTTTGCAAAGAGTTCATTAAATAAAGAAATCTACCGTATTTTTCGGAGTATAAGATGCACCTAACTTTTTTGGTGAGGAAAAGAAGAAAAAGAAATCTCCCTCTGCCTCTGAGCAATTTTGCTTCGTTGCAGCAAACAGCCTGCTTTACTTTCAGTTTCGTTTTCAGCATAGCTTGATTAGCACAAGGGGGGGGGGGAAATCTTGCAAGGATGTAACTGCTGTGAGGCCGAGGCCAAAGGGTGGGGGCCAGTGGGTGGGCGGGGCTACATTCGGTGTATAAGACCCACCTACATTTTCATCCTCTTTAACGAGGGAAAAAGGTGTGTCTTATACTCCGAAAAATACGATATATGAATATCCCAAAGGTGCTTTTCCAAAAGACTTTCTTGTGTATGTTTTTTTTCCCTTTGAAAACGTTTCACTTCTCATCCAAGAAGCTTCTTCAGCTCAGAACTGAAGAAGCTTCTTTTTTTTTTTTTTTAATTTGATTTATGTGCCGCCCTTCTCCGGAGACTCAGGGCGGCTTACAATGCGTTAAGCAATAGCCTTCATACTTTTGTATATTTATATTTATACAAAGTCAGCTTATTGCCCCCAACAAACTGGATCCTCAATTTACCCACCTTATAAAGGTTGGAAGGCTGAGTCGATCTTGAGCCTGCCTGGGATTGAACTCGCAAGTAATTGCAGCAGCTGGATCTTAAATGCTGCCTTTGTAGGAGGCATTACTCCCCTACGCTACTCAGGCTCCTTCTTGAATGAGAAGCGAAACGTTTTCAAAGAAAAAGGCATAAAAAGCCCAGTTGCCTCTTGAGAAAAGTACCTTCGGGACAACCATAACGTGGATGATTGAGAATCTCCACAGACAAACCTATAGGACCCGAGATACTTGTCTGACTAGGTGGCTCAGTGGCTAAGACACTGAGTTTGTCAATCAGAAAGGTCGGCAGTTCGGCGGTTCGAATCCCTAGTACAGTTTTCCTGCGTGAGCAGGGGGTTGGACTAGATGACCTCCAAGGTCCCTTCCAACTCTTGTTACTTCTCTGCAGGTCAGAAGCAGGAAGGAGAGGACACTACTGTGAAGTCTTCCTTTTTGTCTTCTCCAGCAATTGAGGTCCAGGGTTCTGTTGCCTGATGGCTGGAGACAAAATGCAGCTATCTGGATTAGTACCTAGTGATAACCTAATCCTCCAGAGGTTGATCTAATCTTTTCAAGCAGCCCAGATTGGCAGCTGTCAACACCCATATTTAACTAGGTAGCTGTGTGAAGAATTGCCTTCTTCCTATCTTGAATCTGTCACTATTCAACTACATCGATCTTTAGGGAAGAGTGTTCAAATGAAACTGAATTCTTCTGGCTTCCACTGCATAAAACTGTTTTCCAAAATAATTTTTTTATGTCATTCCCCCGTAGTGCTATAGGTAGGTGACCCAGAGGCAAATGTCCTGCTCTTAATGCAAGAGAAAACGATGGGACACACAGGAACACACATACAAATACACTATTTCCATCTTGTCACCACTTTGATAAACCATGTGAAGCTGAGATTTGGGCATTTTAATTGATTTGCGCCAGAACTGCCCATCAAGTTTCTGGAATGCTGAAAGAGCTGATCCTTGAAATAAATGTGCGGCTATTCCCCCAACGGCCAATTTCTCTTTCAGACTTGGCCAAGCTCCAGCTAAAGTCAGAATACAGGGGTTGCAGAGTGCCATTTCTCTGCAGATACTGGCAAGCTGCTTAAGTCGGAAAAAATATTTAGTGCAGAATGGCGGAAAGTAAATTGGAAAGATGAGTTGGAATAATAAGAGTCCAATTATTTGGAGAATGGCTTATTTGAGTTCCGTTTCTTATCCCTAAGCCTTCCTGCTGTCCTTACAAGCCATCAGAAAGACACTTCCCTGCCAGGGGTGAAATCCAACAGGTTCTGACAGGTTCTGGAGAACCGGTAGCGAAAATTTCGAGCAGTTCAGAGAACCAGCAAATGCCACCTCTGGCATTTGGAGATTTTGCAATATCCTTCCCCCAGGAGTGAGGAGGGAATGGGGATTTTGCAATATCCTTCCCCCAGGAGTGAGGAGGGAATGGGGATTTTGCAGTATCCTTCCCCTGGAGTGGGGTGGGAATGGGGATTTTGCAGTATCCTTCCACTGCCACGCCCACCAAGCCATGCTCACCAAGTCACACCATGCCCACAGAACTGGTAGTAAAAAAAATTTGGATTTCACCACGGTTCCCTGCCCTTCTGTTTTCTCTTTCATCCCACTTCTGCAATCATGAGGACTGGCTACTCAATCACAAAATGAAAACTTCGGAGCATCAGACCTTACCACGACCATGCCTATTTGCAGACTTCAAAAACACTCACACACACACACAAAAAATGGGAGTTTGTGTATGCTCTGTGTGGCATCCAGATGCAGTCCTGTTTTTGATTTTCCACTAATTAGCCAATTAAGGCTTGCTCATAATCTTGTCTCTTTGCTGGAGTCTCAAGGAGGATTCCTTCCATTTCGCCGTTCTCTGGGCCTCATCCAGCTTTGAAACATTATATGCTCCGTGTCCTGATTTCTTCCCGACCTTCATTCGGGGCCCAGACTGTCTGAGAAAAGACCAGTGCCTAGTCTTGCAGATGGTATGTCCCTGGGGAGGGGACCGGAGAGGGTTGGGGAGCAGCTGGCTTCCTTGCAGCCAAGCCCAGGTAGGGATCTCTAAGAGAAGAATCCTTTCCTTCCGATCAAGGATGAAAGATGCCTTTGGGCTGCTGGCTACACATTCCTGCATTGCCTCCTGCATGGAGACAAATCCAAACCATTTCCGCAAGCTTGTTTGTTCTTGTTCTTCTTCTCTTTCATAAAGAAGGCCCTTGGAAACGGGCGGCTCTTTCCCAAACACATGTGGCCAGCGCATAAACGGCTCTTCCAGAACTGCCCCTTTGATCACAGGTTCTCTGCGTCCAGCTGCTTCCTTTGTCGTAAGCCCAGGGATGGGGCTTAAACAGTGGCCAGAAGCCACCCAAGGGCTTAATGATGGGGTTGGACTAGGCCTGAGAAGCTTCTGGGGGAAGAATAATGCTGGTGTCAGATCTCGGAGCTCAAGAGACACTGGAGCTTGCAACAACCAAGACCATGTTGGCTGGGGGAGAAGGCTTATGAAAATTGACTCATAAGGAAGGTCCTGGATTGTAGGTGGGTAGTCCAGTGGGATATGCTTGTTAGATAGCGTGTTTCCCCCAAAATAAAACCGGGTCTTATATTAATTTTTGCTCCAAAAGACACTTTATGACTTATTTTCCAGTTAGGTCTTATTTTGGGGAAAACAGGGTATATACCCTTGGGCTATGCTCGGTACTTTTTTTCTGTTTTGTTTTATTTTGTTTTATTTTTTAAATCAAGCTTTATTGATTATTTTCTTCCCGCATTCAGCCACATATTTTATGAACAGAGTACTGGCCATATCATATATTATACAACTTATCCTATCCAAATATATTTTACTTAGTTACAATTTCTGCCGAAATCTTCTTTTTCCACGCTTTTTGATCATAATATTTCTATGTTTATTTATATAAACAACCTCTTCATTCGCCCTCGAGTTCTAATTTCTCTATTTTTACTCATATTTATTCTCTCTTATTTTTTAATAATTCATTCTTTATCCTAATACATTTACACATGTTCGGGGTTGCCTTTCTTCCATTTCATCTTTTTGCTCGGTACTTTTTGAGCTTGGTGGTTTTCTTCTAGATGTTTCATTACCAAGGTAGGTAATATCATTGGTGCAGAGATACCCTTCCATCCATCGGGGCCTTCATGTGACATGACTCACCTAAGCGACATTGATTCAACTCCAAGCCAAATCTAAAAATGCTAGGGAATGTGTTTGAATATTATTAGCTCTGCTTGGTAGTTAGGCTGTTGGTCTGTGCTCCAAGCTTGACCATTTGGTTGCGAACAACATTCAGATCAATTTGCATCTCATAAAAAGGTATTGAAAGACCCGTGTTCTGACAGACGAGCACAACTCAAAATGCACTGACGGTGTCTCCTCGAATGGTGATGAAACGTTTGCGACCAAATTGCCAACTTCGGAGCGCAAACCAAGAGCCTAAATGCTAGGGAATTTCTAGAAACCTGGTACTCTGACAAATTAATAAACACAAACAATATATACATACTCTGCAGAAGAGATAATCAACAAGGGATCATCAGAGAGGCTTTTTTAAAAAATGCTTTGAAAAGCCTCTGCAGATCAGGCAACTCAGCTGGGATCGTCAGAGACTTTTCAAAGCATTTTTTTTACCACCTCTTCGGCCAAGAAGTTGCAGAAAAAAATGCTTTGAAAAGCCTCTGAGGATCCCAGTTGAGCCGCGTGATCATCAGAGGCTTTTTTTTTTTACTTTTAAAAGCATTTTTTCTACAACCTCTTCTGACGAAAAAATGCTTTTAAAAGTAAAAAAAAAAAAGCCTCTGATGATTGCGCGGCTCAGCTGGGCATGGAGGGGCCAGGGATTTTTGCTACCGATTCTCCGAACCACCCGCCACCATCGCTACCAGATCGGGCGATCCAGTCCAAACTGGGAGCATTTCACCCCTGACCCCTGACAGGTAGCCATCGACTTATGGCCGTAATGGAGTCTGGAATGTATACCATTGGTCATGATGGCCCTAAATTGAGGCATCCACTTCACTGACTCGATTTTACCACATTTTTGCCACATTACCATCTTTTTTGGTAGCAATCCTTAAGTAGACACCATGGTCATTAAGCAAAAGGCCACTGTTCTTAAATATATCCATTACAGGCAATGGGAGATGTGGGGGGGGTGGGTGTCTTGCTGGCTGGGGAATTCTGGGAATTGAAGTCCACATTTCTTAAAGTTGCCAAAGGTGGGACACACTAGGATGGAGGGATGGATGGGTAGAGGGACAGATGGACGGACTTGCTGGCTGGGGAATTCTGGGAGTTGAAGTCCACAAGTCTTAAAGTTGCCAAGGATGGTCCCCCCGCCCCCGCTTTAAATGGAGACCCCTTTTCTCTCCCCCCCCCTCTAGAATTGGCCTGCCATCTGTTCTCCTCCCTCTGTCGCCTCCAAAAACTCTCTAATTCCCCTCCCTAACTAAGCCGGCTGCCTCTGACTTCCGTCCACTGATCTCCTCTTTGCTTTCATCTCTCAATCGTTCTCTCTCCTCCCCTCCCTCCTCTCCTTTCAGGGGTCTTCCCCGAGATTCAGCTGCTCCCAGTCTTGGCAAGTGGGCCAACCGAAGCCAGTTGCATTATGATCCCAAGGGGCTCTTGCTAAAGCCCCCTTCTTTTCAAGAGGCATCAAAGGCTTCGGGAGCTGCCAGGGGCTATCCAAAATCTTGGCCATGTTTGGAAGAAAGAAGAGCAAAGCATGGCAGCCATTTCACTGGGCAATTCGTTCAAAGACGAAGGATAGGAAAGGATAGGATAGGATAGGATAGGATAGGATAGGATAGGATAGGATAGGAAAGGAAAGGAAAGGAAAGGAAAGGAAAGGAAAGGGTAGGGTAGGGTAGGGTAGGGTAGGGTAGGGTAGGATAGGATAGGATAGGATAGGATAGGATAGGATAGGATAGGATAGGATAGGATAGGATAGGATAGGATAGGATGGAATTCTTTATTGGCCAAGTGTGATTGAACATACAAGGAATTTGTCTTTGGTGCATATGCTCTCGGTGTACATAAAAGAAAAGGTGCAACAAGTAGCACCCTTCCTTAACACAATTAGTCCTCGACATATGACCATTTGTTTAGCAACTGCTGTTCAGTACTCTTCAGTTGCAATAGCACTGAAAAAAGTGACGTATAACCAGTCCTCGCACTTATGACAATCGCAGCATCCCCATGGTCATGTGATCAAAATTTGAGCATTTGGCAATCAGCGGGTATTTTACAGCATGTATCTTGGGGTCCTGTGATTGCCGTTTGAGACTTAATCGCAATCTTCTGAGAAGCAAAGTAGAGGTAGCCCTCGATTTACAACAGTTCATTTAGTGACTGTTCAAAGTTACAACGGCACTGAGAAAAGGCACACGATCGTTTTTCACAGTTACCACCTTTGTAGCATCCTCATGATCACGTGATCAAAATGCAGGTGCTTGGAAACTGATTCATACTTATGACGGTTGTAGTGTCCCAGAGTCATGGGATCCCTTTTTGTGACCTTCTGACACGCAAAGTCAATGGCGGAGCCATTGGCTTGCTAACATATCAACTGCCGTGATTCACTCAACAACTGAGGCAAGGAAGGTCGTCAAATGGGGCAACATTCACTTCGCAGCTGTCTCATTTAGCAACCGAAATTTTGGGTTCAGTTATGGTTGTATGTCGAGGACTACCTGAAAATGGGAGAAGATGGATTGATTTAACAACCATGTGAGCTGTGGAACTCATGAGCAATGATTTGCTCAACAACTGTGACAAAAATGAGGCAATGGCTCACTTCACAAGCATTTCGTTTAGCAATGGACATTCTGCTCCCAACGGTGACCATAAGGCGAGGACTTCCTGTACTGGTGGCAATGTGTAGCCTCCATACTGGTGTCCCCGAAAAATCAAAATGGCAACCATAACTGTACCATTGAACTTGGAGTCTTGGTGGACAATCAGCTAAATATGAGTCAGCAGTGTGCAGCAGCAGCTAAAAAAGCCAACGTAATCCTAAACTGCATTAACAGAAGGATACAATCAGGATCAAGTGAGGTCCTAATATCACTCTATAAAGGCCTAGTAAGACCACACCTAGAATACTGCATCCAGTTTTGGTCACCACACTGTAAAAAGGATGTTGAGACTCTAGAAGGAGTGCAGAGGAGAGCAACCAGGATGATTAGGGGACTGGATACTAAAACATATGAAGAACGGTTATATGAACTGGGCATGGCTAGTCTAGAGAAGAGAAGGACCAAGGGAGACATGATAGCCGTCTTCCAATATTTGAGGGACTGCCACAGAGAGGAGGGGGTCAAGCTGTTTTACAAAGCACCTGAAGGCCAGACAAGGAACAATGGAGGGAAACTGATCAAGGAGAGATTCAACCTAGAAATGAGGAGGAACTTTCTGACAGTGAGAACAATCAACCCATGGAACAGAAGTTGCCTTCGGAAGTTGCTTCATCACTGGAGGCTTTCAAGAAAAGATTGGACTGCCATTTGTCAGAAATGGTGTAGGATCTCCTGCTTGACCGCGGGGTTGGACTAGATGACCTAGAAGAACCCTTCCAACTCGGTTAATCTGTTAAACTTTTGAACCTGTAGACAGGCCTCTTGTCTGCACCTCTTTGTATACCTTGGACTTGAGAACCAAAACAAGAGGGACGGACAGTGTCCGATCCTGGCTTGTCTCTTGCCGGCAGAATATTTCACACGAGGGAACGCTGGTTTAGTTTTCTGCCTCTTACACGGACAGCCTTGCACCCAAAGTATTTGTGATGCTTCCCAGATGCTCTTTTTGTAATTTACTCCGCAGTAAAAGTGTGATCTCCAAAGCCCTTTGCATGCTTGCTTGAGTAGAATGGGCCTGCACTGAATCGGTCTGGGTGCGTGCTTGTGTTAAAAGAACAACCACAACCGAAGGCAAGGGGGCAGCTGCCTTTGTAGCCCCACCCCCCCTTTTTTTTTTATAAAAGAAATGTGTTTTCAATTAAACTATTTCGGAAATTTATGAAGCTCTGGAGTCTGTGTGGGTTTAATGAAGGTTGGGGAGTGGAGAGAAGAAGGAATAGCAGTAATGTGAGCATTAGTTTGATCCCTTGGGGAGGGGCCTTCGTTGTATCTGTGCCTCATCAAACTGTCTGGTCATCTGGCTTTAAGCCAGCAGTTTTCAAACTTGGCAGCTTTAAGACGGGTGGACTTCAACTCCCAGAATTCCCCAGCTGGCTGGGGAATTCTGGGAGTTGAAGTCCACCCGTCTTAAAGCTGCCAAGTTTGAAAAACAGTAAGCCACCCCAACAATTGCTCCATCAATTTCACATGCAACATAGCACAACCTTATGGCACCAATGATTTTTTACACAGCACATGAAACCGAAAGGTGTTTTGGAAGACGGGGGTCCCTGTGGATCATTTTTTTTCCCCCCAACCGATTGATTGTCAGGGATTTCCTCTGGATTCAGCAAATTCAAGCAAATCCAAGATGGAGGCTGTGGTAATACGCTCCATTTTCAATTGTTTTCTTCAGGAGCATCTTTGATTCGATCAGCATAATCACCCATCTTGACTTTTTTGACCTGATCCTGTGGACCTAATCCTGATTCTGAGAGGAAACCAAATGTGTTGAGTGCAGAGAATGACCAGATGTTGTCAGTAGCTAGAAGACAAAGGATAGATATACACAAGAGAGTGTTTGCATACTTGAGCCTATAGGGATTAAAGCGGTAATTTCTCAAGGCTACTTCCTATGGACTTCAACTCCCAGAATTCTGAGAGAGTTGAAGTCCACCCATGCTGGCTAGGGAATTCTGGGAGTTGAAGTCCACCTCTGGTGACAGGGGAATTCTGGGAGCTGAAGTCCACCTCCACAAATGCTGGCTGGGGAATTCTGGGAGCTGAAGTCCACGCCCACTCATGCTGGCTAGGGAAGTTGGAAGTTGAAGTCCACCCATGCTGGCTGGGGTATTCTGGGAGCTGGAGTCCACCCATGGTGACAGGGGAATTCCGGGAGCTGAAGTCCACCGATGCTGGCTGGGGAATTCTGGGAGCTGAAGTCCATGCCCACCAATGCTGGCTGGGAGATTCTGGGAGCTGAAGTCCACCTCCACAAATGCTGGCTAGGGAAGTTGGAAGTTGAAGTCCACCCATGCTGGCTGGGGTATTCTGGGAGCTGGAGTCCACCCATGGTGACTGGGGAATTCTGGGAGTTGAAGTCCACCCATGCTGGCTGGGGAATTCTGGGAGCTGAAGTCCACTCATGCTGGCTGGGGAATTCTGGGAGCTGAAGTCCACCCATGCTGGCTGTGCAATTGTGCAATTGCTTCCATCGTTTTAGCATTTCCCTGCCTGTCCAGACCAGCTCTCCAGCCATTAATAACATGTTTTCACGCTGCTTCCATCTCTTCCCTTTCCTACCAAACCACTCCATCATGAAGGAGAGCTGCAAAATGCACGGACAGCTAATTTAGGAGTCCAGTGGGTGCCTGTGGAATTTGTGGAAGGTATGTTGTGGGTTGTTCTGATGCATTCCTCTTATGGGAGGGGAGACATCCACAAAATGGTGGGTTGGGCCAGTGAAAAAAATTCCCGCTGACCAGAGACACAAAAAATAAGGCTACTGCCTGTTCCAAGATATTCAGAATCAGCCATTGTTTTCCTTTGTCCTTTTGCTTCCTCAATTATTCATCTTTTGAGGTAGGTCAGAACTGAGACAGGCACCGCAAGAAATATTAGGTTTATGGATATCGGCTACTCACTGATACTCAAAAGCTTGACTCTCTTTCTTTCTTTCTTTCTTTCTTTCTTTCTTTCTTTCTTTCTTTCTTTCTTTCTTTCTTTCTTTCTTTCTTTCTTTCTGTCTCCTTCCTTCCTTCCTTCCTTCCTTTCTTTCTTTCTTTCTTTCTGTCTCCTTCCTTCCTTCCTTCCTTCCTTCCTTCCTTCTTTATTTCTTTCTTTTTTCTTTTTAAATATTTTTTTTTAAAGCTATGTGTCCACATACACAACAATCTTAGGAGTGTCACAATAAGATTAAACAAAAACAGAACAAATAGAAACCAACCAGTCCTTATCACAACATCATATAAAGTGGTGTCATCACGTCATATAGAGTTGAGTTGTGAGCTGCCCACAGTCGTTGTTGAGATGGGTAGCTATAGAAATCTAATTGAATCAAATCAAAATAATAAATAAAATTTTAAAAAAATAAAAAAAATCCCATATTCACCGGTTGGCAGGGCTCATTTTTATTCTACCCAAAGCTCTGATGAAGAGCCAACCCTCTTATACCAAAGAGAGTCAAGACAAACCAATCTAGAGTTTCTTTCTCACCCTTTCCTGTTTTCTGGAGCTCATCTTATAATTTCATCAATGACTGTTGCATGTTTTCTTCAAGGCCCTCCCTGGTACTCCTCAATGGGAGACCAGGGGACACCTTGCAAGAAAGCCCTAAATCAGGGGTCCCAAACTTGGCAGCTTTAAGACTTGTGGACTTCAACTCCCAGAATTCTCCAGCCAGCATAGGACTAGAACTCACAGTCTCTTCATTCCTAGGCTAGCACCTTAACCACTAGACTAGACCAAATTGGCCTGAAATTAAGCATGGGACCTCCATGTTCCAGGACAGTCAAATGGGAGGGGCAAAAAAGAAGAACAATGGATTCTCTCTGGCGTTGAACACAAATCTCTGTCACAATCTCGAGGATCTGGGATCTGACTGAGGAAAGGAATTCATAAGATCTTCAGAAATGGGCCAGACGTGGGTTTCAGCAGGTTCTGACCAGTTCTGGAGAACTGGTAGCGGAAATTTTGATTAGTTCCGAGAACCGGTAAATATTACCTCTGACTGGCCCCACCCTCATCTATTCTCTGCCTCCCGAGTCCCAGATGATCAGGAGGGAATGGAGGTTTTGCAGTAACCTTTCCCTGAATGGGGAGGGAATGGAGATTTTACAGTATCCTGCCACACCCACCAAGCCACGCCCGCCACACCACGCCCACCAAGCCTCACCCATAGAACCTGTAGTAAAAAAATTTGAAACCCACCATTGAAGTGGGCCCAGATCAGCTAGTAAATCTCCTCTCCTGCCTAGGAAATAAAAATGTGAGGGGGAGGAAGGGAGAATGATGGTTCTTTGGCCAAACAAAATTTTCTGAGAAGCACTAAATTTATTCTACTCCTAAACTCACCCCCACCCCCCAGTTTAAATTATTGTGGAAACCCAGTGACTAAGAACACTGCTTACATCAAATAATGTAGGGGGTCTTGGTTTTACCAAGGTCCCTGGCTGGCTGGGGGATGGGCCGATTCTGCAGCCCTGATCTCCCTTCCTCCCTCCCCCATTTCTCTTTCAAACTCCTCCCCACCCACCCACCCTCCATCTCCTGCAAACTGGCCCATCCATCCATCCCATTGATGTTTTCCTTTCTAATCCCCTGTTTAGGACTTAAGCTGGGGACATAAAGGACCGAATTGTTTGCGTTTCTGGAAAGGGCTGCCGAGCTGGGGAAAGTTTGTTGGAGGGTGGTGGGGGGGGGCAAAGATTCTCCAAATAAATGCTAAATAAATGCCAACCGCGGGGCCTCCTTAAGCCCCCTTTCCCACTTTGCCCGATGGGAAAGGAAGACGGGAGAATGCGGTTTGTGGCTGATCAAAAGGAGGAAATTTGGAGCTTAAATGGCCCCTGTGCTCACTGTTTCAAGGGGCTGATGGGAGTTTCAACAGAGTCATTTTGTGGGAACAGATTAACAGAGTTGGAAGGGACCTTATCGGTCATCTAGTCCAACCCCCTCACTCAAGCAGGAGACCTTATACCATTTCTAACAAATGGCAGTCCAATCTTTTCTTGAAAGCCTCCAGTGATGAAGCTCCCACAACTTCTGAAGGCAACTTCTGTTCCATTGGCTGATGGTTCTCACTGTCAGAAAGTTCCTCCTCATTTCTAGGTTGAATCTCTCCTTGGTTAGTTTCTATCCATTATTCCTTGGCGGGCCTTCAGGAAGATGGGCAGCAAACAAATTTAATTTAATAAATGAATAAAATGAAGGCTTGGAACCAAAGTCTTGAACCAGAATCGTTTAGTAGGAGATGGAAGCAAAAAAATATGAAGAATCGTCGCAGGAAAGACTAGAGGGGACATGATAGCAGTGTTCCAATATTTGAGGGGCTGCCACAAAGAGGAAGGGGCCCATTTATTTTCTAAAGCATCAGAAGGCAAGACAAGAAACAATGAATGGGAACTAATCAAGGAGAGAAGCAACCTGGAATTAAGGAGGAACTTCCCAACAGTGAGGACAATTAACCAGTGGAACAGAAGTTGCCTCCAGAAGTTGTGGGTGCTTCATCATTGGAGAATTTTAAGAAGAGACTGGACAGTCATTCTTTCTTTGAGCAGAAGGTTGGACTTGAAGAACCTCCTAGGTCCCTTCCAGCTCTATTCTGATTGATTGATTGATTGATTGATTGATTGATTGTCTAGAGAAAAGAAGGACTCCAATATTTGAAGAGCTGCCACAAAGAAGTGGAGGTCCACCTATTTTCCAAATCACCACAAAGCAAGACAAGCAGCAATGAATGGGAACTAATCAAGGGGAGAACCAACCTAGAAGTAAAGAGAAATTTCCCAATGGTGAGAACAATGAATGATGGAATAGCTTGCCTTCAGAAGTTGCAGATAGTCCATCACTGGAAGTTTTAAGAGGAGATTGAACCACCATTTTGCTGAAATGGTACAGGGTCTCCTGATTGAGAAGAGGGCCAGACTAGAAGACCTCCAAGGCCTTTTCCAACATTGTCATTCTATGTTCTATGACAGGGACGGCTAAACCTTTTTGCCATCGTGTGCCAAAAGCGGAGGGAGTGTGGGGTGGTTGCGTGCATGCGTGCCCACACCCATAATTCTATGTGCCCTGCCCCCCCCCCCCATGCATGCACATGAAACCACCTTGTGCTCCCTCACTTTTGGCATGTGATGGCACAGTGGGCCTGGTAGGCCCGTTTTTTCGCCCTCCCCAGGCTCCAGAGGCTCTCTAGGAGCCTGGAGAGGACAAAAACAGCCTTCCTCACCACCACCACCCCGGAGGCCCTCCAGAGGCCGGAAACAGCCCATTTGCTGACTTCCGGTGGGCCCAGAAGGCCCCAAAATCAGCTGGCCAGCACGTGCCTGCGTGCTGGAGCTCAGCTAGGGCAACACTCGCATGCCCACCAATTACTATACAACTTCTATTACTTGTAAAGAAACCAATGGGAAATTTTGAGTTAAAGCATAGAGAGAGAGAGAGAGACAGAGAGAGGGATGAGGGAGGGAGGGAGGGAGAGGGAGAGAGAGAGTGGGAGAGAGAAAGAAAGTGAGGGATATGGCAGTGAATTCATTTCCAGGTTTAGTCTGCAGCTTTTCAAAACTCCAAGCCTCCCACTTCGTTTGGGTTTTTTCCTTCCTTTTTTTAAAAAGTATGGCAGCTCTTTACTCTTTTATTTTCATTTTTGCATAAGCTTAACCAGATATCGTACAAGGATAAAAAGGTACAAAAGAATAAAGAAAACGAAAAAAAAAAAAAGCAAGATAAAAAAGATGAAGCGTGTTAAACATTGACAAGGGAAACTTTGATAAACACATGTTCTTCTCTCCTTTCCGTGTCTTCCATTTTTCCTAACTGCCGCTAACTGCTATTTAAATATTTGCGCTAAGCGTGAACATCAGACATAGAAGATTATTGCTGATAGCCGCTTAAATCCTTTCATCTGTTATTTTTTAATTAATCTCCTAACTCTTTCGAAAAACCATATTCAAAATGACTCAGTTTGCCAGGCTGCGTAATGTGCCGTATATAAAGGAGTCAATTTGGATCTTTCTTTCTTTCTTTCTTTCTTTCTTTCTTTCTTTCTTTCTTTCTTTCTTTCTTTCTTTCTTTCTTTCTTTCTTTCTTTCTTTCACATCTAGCAATTTCCATCTTTTAAGAAAACCCTAGAAAACTTTCACTTTATCGGTGTTGTAGCGAACAGACCAGAGAAGAGGAAGGGACTTCAAAAATTTACAACCCCTCGGATGCATCTCCAGGTGGAATATATTTTTTTTCTCTTGAGATGAACATTTTTAATTTTTTTACTTTCTGCATAACAATTGCTTTCTATCAGCCATCAATCAGGTAGGCAGCAAAGCTGCCAAGCCAAAACAACAACAACAACAACACAACACAACAATGTTACAAAAACATGAAATCAATAAGAAATGCCTTTTAACAAAATATTTTAAAAGCTTAATCAAAGGAGAGAGTTAAAACAGAGGTACAGGGGATCCCAACCCAGGCCTCCAAAAGTTGTACATTTCTCAGATGCTGGAAATGAGAAAAACGAAGTACAGTTAGTCCTCAACTTACAACGGTTTGTTTACTGATCGTTTGAAGTTACGACGCCACCGAAAAAAGGACTTACAACCGTTTTTCACACTTATGACCCTTGCAGCCCACGTGGTGACCCATTTTACGAGCATCACAACTCACAACTCTAATTTATTTTTTTATTTAATAAACAAAGGCCATTGTACAGGTAGTCCTCGACTTATGACCACAACTCAGCCCAAACTTTATGTTAAGTGAGTTTTACCCCATTTTATGATTTTTCTTGCCGCATTTCTGAAGTGGATCCCTGCAGTCGTTAAATCAGTAAGACGGTGGTTAAGCAAAACCTGGCTTCCCCCATTTACTTTGCTTGTCAGAGGTCGTAAAAGGGAATCACGTGACCCCGGGATACTGCGACCGTCATAAACATGAACCAGTGGGCAAGCATCCAAATGTATATCATATGACCATTAGGATGCTGCAATGGTCATAGGTAAGAAAAAAGGGTCATAAGTCACTTTCCAGTGCTGTTGTAACCTCGAACGGTCACTAAACAAACTGTTGTAAGTCGAGGACTATAGTAATAGCACATTGACTTATATACCACTTCACAGAGCTTCACAGCCCTCTCTAAGTGGTATACAGAGTCAACCTATCGCAGCCAACAATCTGGGTCTTCATTTTACTGATCTCGGGAGGATGGAAGGCTGAATCAACCTTGAGAATCGAACTGCAGTCAACCGGCAGTCAGCAGACTTATCCTGCAGCACTGCATTCTAACCACTATGTGTAATTGCAGGTTCAATTAGTGTAGAGTCCTTCAGGTTTCTAGGTTCTATCATATCTCAAGACTTAAAACGGACACCTAAGATCAAACACATCATCAAAAAAGCTCAATGAAGAATGTTCTTTCTGTACAAACTCAAGAAGCTCAAACTGCCCAAGGAGCTGCTGATCTAGTTCTACAGAGGAATGACTGAGTCTGTCATCTGCACCTCTATAACTGTCTGATTTGGTTCTGCAACCCAACAAGACAGACACAGACTTCAGAGGATAATTAGAACTGCAGAAAAAACTATGGCTACCAACCTGCCTTCCATTGAGGACCTGTATACTGCACAAATCAAAAAGAGGGCTGTGAAAATATCTACAGACCCCTCACATCCTGGACATAAATTGCTTCAACTTCTACCCTCAAAAAGAAGCTACAAGGTACTGCACACCAAAACAACTAGACACAGGGACAGTTTTTTTCCTGAATGCCATCACTCTACTTAACAACAAATTGCTTAATGCATTGTAAGCCGCCCTGAGTCTCCGGAGAAAGGCGGCATATAAATTAAATTTAAAAAATAAAATAAAATCCCACAACATTGTCAAATAATTTACTAAGACTGTATTACTGTTATTCTTCTCTTCCTTACTAGTATCTATCTCTTCCCACTTATTACCATAATCATGTTTCTTGTATCTCTCAATTATATTGGTTTTATTGGTTTCCTAGTACGATTTGATAGCTTATCTGTAACCTTGACTATCACTAAGTGTTGTATCTTTTTATTCTTGATGAATGTATTTTATTCTCCATATGTACACTGAGAACATATGCACCAAAGACAAATTCCTTGTGTGTCCAATCACACTTGACCAATAAAGAATTCTATTCTACTCTACTCTACTCTACTCTACTCTACTCTACTCTACTCTACTCTACTCTACTCTACTCTACTCTACTCTACTCTACTCTGTTCTATTACCGTTGTAACTCCAGGACTACCTGTACCTCCCTTTGGCTTGGACTCCCTGTCCAGTCAGTTTCTTCTCCTTCCAGCTTGGTGTTCAACCACCCTCTCTGTGACCTCAGTTAACTTTCCCTTCCATCTGAAAACACCCAGTTCCCACCCCACGTGCTTGGCCCAGCTGCCATCCCCGAGAGGCCAGGCCTTATCTGGGAACGCAAACTCTCTTTACTCCCTCCTTACAAAGAGTAGACTGACTGGAGGAGATCAATGCTGGCTGGCGTTCTTGGTAATACCGGGTTACTAACTCTTGGCTGACATCCCTTGGCAGAAACAGACTCCAGGAACTGTGTCAGCCGCTCAGGCCAAGCACATCTGGAAGGAATCAGAAGTTGAGATGTGGGAGAGGGAGGGGAGAGTAGTGGGGGGGGGAGGGTGAAAGACAAGGAGGAGAGCTGAGCCAAACCCAAAACATCTGAGCAGGACAGGGAAGAAGGAGACAAGCAGCTGCGTGGAGAGGTTGGAT
This sequence comes from Masticophis lateralis, assembly GCA_030761175.1. NCBI lineage: Eukaryota > Metazoa > Chordata > Lepidosauria > Squamata > Colubridae > Masticophis > Masticophis lateralis. Next base: position 8,510,240 of record JAUDYJ010000005.1, on the reverse strand, counting down.
GGAGGCGAAGGAAACCCACCCCGATCGACAACATCTGGGAACGGACTGATCTGATACTCCATGACAAGAACATGACAGTTGCCTTGATGGATCTGACCGGAGTTCCAGCCCATCTGGTATTCTGTTTCCCAGAAAAGACCAGCCAGATGCCGCCAGATGCCACCAGATAATTTTGCAGGTTATCCCCGGCGTTGAAAAATCATGCAAGGAAGTTTGGACCGACATCATATTAGGGTCTTTGAACGTTCAGTCAGGGGCTTCTATTTTAAAACCGTACAGAGGAGCCAGAACGTTTAACAAATGGGCGTAGCCAGGATATAAACAAAAGTCCATTTAATTTAATATAATTTAAATGGAAATACGAAAAAAAAAAAAAACCCCGATGTTAAAGGCTTTAGTTAAAGCCAGGTAACGATTTCTCCTATCTGCTGTCTGCCAATAGCAGACAAAAGTAATACATGCCATTTCTGAAAAGAGCAAATTAGAGGGTTTGGGGGTTTTTTTGTTGTTTTTTTTTGCAACAGTGAACTATTTTATATAGAAACCTACAAAAATACCTAATGGTCCATCAGGTCTGAATTTTCATTTATTTTCTTTTGGATTTTTTTATTTATTTTATTTAATTAAACTTTTATACTGCCCCTCTCCCGAGGGACTCACGGCGGTGTACAGTCAGTAATAAAAACAACATAAACACAAAAATTAAAAACAATTTAAAACATATTCAATGTTTTGGCCTTAAAACCCCAAAACTAAAATGCCCATTTAAAATTCATTATTCCATCAGACAAGCCTGTTGGAATAGTAAAGTCTTAAGAGGATCCTACGTATCTCCGAGGGCAATTTGTTCCACGGGGCAGGAGTCCCCACAGAGAAGGCTCACCCCCTGGGGGCCGCCAGTCGACATTGTTTGACTGACAGCACCCTGAGGAGGCCCTCTCTGTGGGAGCGTATTGGCCGGTGGGAGGCTATTGGCAGCAGAAGGCGATCTCATAAGTACCCAGGTCCTAAGCCATGGAGCGCTTTAAAGATGATCACCAACACCTTGAATCGCACTCGGAAGACCATCGGGAGCCAGTACAGCTCACACAGAAAAGGTGTTACATGGGTGTGCCGGGTCGCTCCCATAATCACCTGCGCGGCCGCATTCTGGACCAGGTAGAGCCTCCGATTGCTCTTCAGGGGGAGCCCCACGTAGAGAGCATTACGGTAGTCCAGACAGGAAGTGACGAGGGCATGAGTGACCCTCATCATTCTTAACAAATGGTTGTCTAGTCTCTTGTTAAAAACCACCCCAACATCTGAAGGCAACTTCGGTTCCACTGATCAATTGTTCTCACTGTCAGGACATTTCTCCTTAATTCTAAATTGCTTTTCTCCTCAATTAGTGTCCATCCATTGCTTCTTGTCCTGCCCGCCCCCCAGTGCGTTGGAGAATAGGTTGACACCCCCCCACACTTCTTTGTAGCAGCCCCTCAAATATTGGAACACTGCTATACACGACCTCCGCTGGAAGTTGGTTCCAAGCTTCCATTACTCTTTCTGGGAAGTCATACTTTCTATCAGTACTTTGGATTTATTTCTTGTGTTGATTCCTAACAAATCAAAACAACTCAAAAAATCAAGTGTTTGTGAGCTGAATATTGAAGAAATGCAATATCCAATATTTTCTGTAATTCTTCATGCGTATGCTTCTAAAATCTTATGTATGTGATACTGGAGGGTGAACATCTTACGTGGTTAAATTTGACAAAGCAGCGAAGTGAGGAAAAACAGAGGGAAGGGACTAGGACAGTTATGGCTAACCTTTTTGCCATCGCGTGCCAGGAGCAGGGGGTGTTGCTGGGGGGGGGGTTCACTCACTCGCATGCCCACACCCATAGTTCTATGAGCCCCGCACATGCATGCGTGACCCCCCCCCGCAACCTCCGCTCCTGCACACAATGGCCCGGTAGGCCTGTTTTTCTCTCTCCCCAGTCTCCAGAGACTTTCTAGGAGTGTGGGGAGGGCAAAAATGCCCCCCCCCCCCGCAGAGGCCCTCCGGAGGCCAAAAACAGCCCATTTGCCAACTTCTGGTTGCAGGAGGTTAGCACCCACCCCTTTCCTAGAAGAATGAAATATTTTAGGAAATATTAAAAAGGCAGAATATTATGTTTCCCTGGATGAGAAATGGAGAAGCATGTTTTAAAGATGAAGCAGCTCCCATCTTCCTGCCCCCACCCTTTGTCAATGGGCCAGAGGCAGAAACTCAATCTTTGTCAATGGACCATCATCTGCAACACAATAGGACCCATCTAGCAACAGAAACTAACACAATGGGACCCATCTAGACAGAAACTCACCACATGGCACCTGGGAAGATTATATCAGCCAGCAAGGCTAGCTAAGACCTCCACCTCCTGGGAGTCTGACAACCAATCAGGATACTCTTTCTGGGCCCCAGGAAGTTCAAAGCCAGAGAAAGCATAAAACCAGAAAACTCCCTGTATCTGCTCCTTTTCTGTTCAGGAACTCAAGTCATGTGATCCTGTCCACAATTAAACCATCTTTCCAAGCAGACTCCATGTCTCCAGTGTCTTTTTCCCCACTTGGAGCAGAACCCAGAAGGATGTTTCCTCCTACACGGTCCCACCAGAAGTTGGCAAACAGGCCATTTCCAGCTTCTGGAGGGCTTCTAGGGCTGGGGGAGGCCATTTTTGCCCTCCCCACACTCCTAGAAAGACTCTGGAGGCTAGGGAGAGAGAAAAATAGGCCTTCCCCACCACCCCCTGAGGCCCTCCAGAGGCAGTTCCTTACTTCTGGTGGGCCCAAAAGGCCCATAAATGTGTGCGCCAGAGCTGAGCTTGCGTGCCCACCAATATGGCTACATGTGCCACCTGTGGCACATGTGCTATAGGTTCACCATCACGGGACTAGGAAAGAGAGAAAATATGCTTTTCTTTCCTAGCTAGTTTAGTTTAGTTTAGTTTAGTTTAGTTTAGTTTAGTTTAGTTTAGTTTAGTTTAGTTTAGTTTGTTAGTTTGTTGGTTGGTTAGTTGGCTAGTTAGTTACTTACCCAAAGTTAAGTTAGTTAGAATATTTTATGGGGGAAAATGTCATTGAACTGGGCTTGCCTTGTGAATGCCTACATCGACAGGTATTCTGCATCTAGTATTAATAACTCAAGTTCTTCCAATAACATTACAGGGATTTCTTTGAAGTCATCCATCCATCTCATCCATCTATCTTCCTCATCCTCTATTTTCCTCACCACTGCCAAGCTTAACCCATTTTTCTTAGCCTGTTCTCTATAGAAAACCCAAAATATGTGAGAATCTGCTTCCTGTTCATCACATCTGGGAGCAATCAATCTTTATTTGGTCTGGAGTGATTGACTGGGTCTTCTTGAAGTCCATAGAACCATTCCTGACACTAGAACGATGAAGGCTAATTTCACCCCAGGAACCCATCTGTCAAAAATGGTGTAGGGTCTGCTTGGACAGGGGATTGGACTCGATGACCTACAAGGTCCCTTCTTCCAACTCTGTTAATCTGTAAGTAAAATCCCAAAGAAAATATGGGTTCCGTGAAGTGGAAGAAAGAAAATGTGAAGGCGTTTGAGACAGTCATTGAAGATGGTTGGAAACATCCAATAATTATAGGCAGAATTCCTCATAATGACAAGAGATGGGCCATATTTAATTTAGGAGATGAGGAGGACCAAGGACTTGTGATGGAGTCAGAAATGATCAGGAAGTCAGAACAGATTTTAGATCAAAGCAGGTCAAAACAACAAGGGGGTGAATTAATTTGGCAATTGATTGCTGGATGGAAGTGAATGAATCTGGCCAGGATCAAACATCAACATCCCCAGATGGCCACAGTGACAGACGATGTTGACACTAAGGCAGTGATAACACAATACAAACCTTGCCCTGTGTTCTGATTTCAGAAAACGTACAGATGTGACGGGATTTGTACGAGTAGCCCCCAATTTACAACCATTCATTTAGCGAATGTTTAGGAAGCACTGAAAAAAATGGGACTTACAGCCAGTCCTTGGACTTATGACTGTTGCAGAATCCTCACAATCATGTGTGATCATGGCTGGGCAACTGGCCATGCATTTATGACGGTTGCACTGTCTTGGGGTCATGTGTGATCACCATCTGTAACTTCCCAGCTAGCTTCCAGAAAGGAAAATCAATGGGAGAAGCCAGATTCACAACTCACTTAACGGTCTTGCATAGCAATAGAAATGTTGGGCTCATTGTGGCTGTATCTGGAGATGCCACAGAGGAAACCATAAATCTGTCTGCTTTTCCTTTGGAAACACAGTCCTTCTAGTTGTGGATTGACAACAAGTTTGACGAGGGCTGGAGGTGACTCTTAGAATAGCCCATTGAGTTGGGATTCCAGAAAACATTTCTTTCTTCTATGTACGGCTTCCCACTTCCTTTCTTCTCCAACACCACAGATCTAGTCCACATCCCATCACCATTGCCTTTGTTGTATTCTTGGAAAACTCATCTTGGCAACAGATGGCAAGAGTCATAAATTATTTCCTTTATCACTGGCCTTGTGGCTTTCAGGGTTTTTAGAAAACCCAGAATAGCAACTCTTGTGGGATGTCAGGCTGGAGATCCCTTAAATTAAAATTCTGTTTGGAAAGTTCCCTGCTATTTCCAGTCTGGCTGATCATCATAAAATCCAGAGGTGGAAAAACAATGCCCTTCGTATAACCTCCAGCACTGGAGTTTTTAAAGAAGAGATTGGACAGCTACTTTTCCAGAATGGTAAAGGGTCTCCTGCTTCAGTAGGGTGGGGTTGGATTAGAAGACCTCCAAGATCCCTTCGAACCCTGTAATTCTATGTTCTGTGTTCTAATTTGTTTTGGGGGTTTTTTGGAGGCAAATTTACTGTAAAACAGAGGAGCCAATCAGAGATAAGAGAACACTGATTGTTAGAAAAAGGTCGACTTCAGTCTAGCATCCTAGTTTTACAACTGAATGTCCTTATGCTTACCTGTCGCTCCTGTGACAGATAGACCTCGCATAGTGAGGTGTCTATGATCTCCCCCAGGTAAGGCAAACTGTTGTGGCCCATACATGGCTGATTTGGACAGTGAGGAGGCTGGTGTGCTGCTGCGCCAGCAGCCTGTGCAGCTGGTACTCGAGTTGGACAGTGAGGAGGCTGGAGAAGATGTGGTGCTAGAGGCGGGGATTCAACCAGGGCCTTCAGATTCTCCAGAAGCTCCTTTAAGTGAAGAGGACAGAGAGGAGGAGCCTCTTCTCGATGCACGGGCGCGCAGAGCTGCCAAAAGGCAGGAGTGGCTCCTCAGGAGGAGGTCTCCTCGAGAGTAAGGCTTGGGGCTAATTGGCCACTCCCTTAGCCTATTTAAGGAGGAACGCCGACTGAAGCAATTTGCAGGGAACAACTTCGTTCACTCTCCTTCGTGCCTTGATCTTAGTTATCTGCAAATTGCTCCTGGGCTTTCTGCCAAGTAAGATTAAGTAAGATTAAGATGATTTATTCTTTGGATTCTTTCAGGCTGTTAAGGTTGGTAGGAATCAGATGACTCTTCCCGTAATTGACGGAAAACCCATGATCCTTTAGAATCCAGGTTGTGATTTGTAGATCCTCTGATGCCTGATTGTAGGAAGAAGACTGGATTAGTATGTTGTCCAGGGAACGTTGGACTCTTATCGGTAGTGCCCTGATGTGGGCCTAGAGTGCTGCCAAGACCTTGGTGAACACCCTGGGTGCTGAGGCCAGGCCAAACGGCAAGGCTCTGTATTGGTAATGGTGCCCCGCGTAATAGAACCTGAGGAACCATCGGTGCAATGGTAATATGGGGACGTACAGGTATGCCTCCGCCTCTCCCATTATCCCCAACCAGGAGCTTTACTGATTGAGAGGAAGTACCAGCCAGAATGGTTTCATATTTTCCAATAAAATTTGCAGAATTGTTCGGTACAGAGAGATTGCAACTAAATGGGAAGCAAAAGAAATTAAAAGTCATTTCTGGCCAGATGTCTGTTGGGTCATCTGAGAAGACAGTCAGCAAAATAAAACTCCAGGAAGAAACTGAAGGAAGGCTGCTTTTACCCCAAATGGGCAATTTTGTGATAAAATGTGGAGAAGAAAATAAAAGCTGAAATTACAAACATTTTGTGGTAGCTTAAAAGGCACTTCAGCTGGTTGAGTTTTCTGTCTGATAGCTTGTCCGCACACGTCAATAAAAAGAATTAAGCCTCTTTGTAATCGTACATTTTCAATAGGTCTATTCCACACACCAAAAAAAAATGGATCTGTCGAATGACGCAGCTGTCTGGAGGTTTCCAGATGTTTGCAAATCACAGCAAACACCTTGAGTTTTGGATCTCCTCTCCACTTCACAAAAGAGATTTTACTGGGTTCACACAACAGGTTTAATGTAGTTGTTGGTAGAAATATCCATCTGGTTAAGTTCCACGCCGGGAGAGGGACACTGGAACCATGGAGTCAGAGGTGGGTTTAGCAGGTTCTGACCAGTTCTGGAGAACCGGTAGTAGATATTTTGAGTAGTTCAGAGAACCGATAGTAAAAATTCTGACTGGCCCCACCCCCATCTATTCACTGCCTCCCGAGTCCCAGCTGATCGGGAGGAAATGGGGATTTTGTAGTAACCTTCCCTGCCAGGCCCACCAAGCCATGCCACACCCACCAAGCCACACCCACAGAACCAGTAGTAAAAATTTTTGAAACCCAGCACTGGAAGGGTTGCCCATTTCTTATTTAACTGGGGGGGGGGGGGGGGAGACATTTGGCGGCTTGAAATCCAAATTCTGCCTGACAGCACAGCGAAAAAGAGACAGCGACACCCGTTCCTGTTGTGTGCAACCTCTGGGAAAGCTGTAGTAGCAGCACGACAGACGTGCTCAGGTTTGCCCAGATGGGTCTCCGTGAAGAGGAGACGTGGGACTTGCCCCCTGTGCCTGGAGAGTGCCCCACATGCATTTCTGAAGTGGTTTCCTCACCCACTCAGTGTGGTGAAGAGGCGGATTAAAACACTCCAGTAAAGGATTACTCAGGTTTTGTTCAACAATCCAAATCACTGCGCTTTTTGCAGGCCAGCCAAAAGCTCCTCTTAAAATGGTGCCTGGGACAATACAGGCGGATGTGGAGATGATGAGTCAGTGTTGATTCCATTCTCATTGTCACAGACGGCAAGCTAAGGGGAAATCACACTCAGAAGTGTGTCAGGAGACGAGGGAGTGTTCTCTGGGAGGTGGGGGGAGTTCATGGGGCCGGTGGCTTGGTCCTCTCACCGGGGGTGGGTGGGTGTTCTACTTACCTTTACTACCGGTTCGCAACGGGATCGCGGGAAGCTTCTGTGCATACACAGATCGCCAATGATGACATCCAGGGCGGTGGGCAGGGCCTCCCACTGGTTTTATTACCGGTTCTTCTGAACCGGTCCGAACCAGGGGTAACCCACCGCTGCCTCTCACCTACTGTCAACCCTAGGGGGTGGACCAGGGCAGAAATCAATACTGGTATGGAAGTCCTTGACTTACGACCACAATCGAGCCCAACTTTTCTATTGCTAAGCCAGACAGTTGTTAAATGAGTTTTGCACCATTCACGAACTTTCTTGCCGCAGTTGTTAAGTTCGTAACACGGTTGTTAAATGAATCCGGCTTCCTCATTGACTTAGCTTCTCAGAAAGTTGCAAAAGGCGATCGCGTGACCCTGCGGCCGACCGTCATAAACATGAGTCAGTGAAATGAGAGGAAGAAGAGCCAGGACATCCAAATTGGACTTACGTTGTTCCACATTGAATTTAAATCACTCCAAGAAATTAATTTGGCAAAACTCCTTAGACAAGAAGACTCTCTTTAACTGACTTGAAGATAAATTGAAGGAGAGAGGCGAAGCCCATTCAGACTTGCAGAGATTTTCTTACAACCAATGTACCAATCAAAGTAATTTTGGACCTATATAATACAGATAGTCCTCAATTCAGAGGTGGGTTTCAGCAGGTTCTGATCAATTCTGGAGAACCGGTAGCGGAAATTTTGAGTAGTTTGGAGAACCAGTAGTAAAAATTCTGACTGGCCCCACCCCCATTTATTCTCTGCCTCCCAGGTCCCAGCTGATTGGGAGGAAATGGGGATTTTGCAGTAACCTTTCCCTGGATTGGGGTGGGAATGGGGATTTTACAGTATCCTTCTAGAGTAGGAGTGTCCAAATTTGGCAACTTTAAGACCTGTGAACTCCCAGAATTCCCCAGCCAGCCATGCATACAATTTAGTACATTTGGCTGAGGAATTAACATTTAGTACCTATTGGCTGAGGAATTCTGGAAGTTGAAGTCCATAAGTCTTAAAGTTGTTAAATTGGAGACCCCTGATCTAGGAGTTTTAATCTTGACCATTTCTAGGTGTTTGGGCTTCAGCTCATCAGTGGCCATACTGGCTGTGGAATTTTGGGGTGTGTAACAGTGGAGGAATTAATTTTTTTTTACTACCGGTTCTATGGGCGTGGTGTGGCTTGGTGGGCGTGGCAGGGGAAGGATACTGCAAAATCTCCATTCCCTCCCCACCAGAGGTGAGTTTCAGCAGGTTCTGACCATTTCTGGAGAACTGGTAGCGGAAATTTTGAGTAGTTTGGAGAACCGGTAGTAAAAATTCTGCCTGGCCCCACCCCCATCTATTCTCTGCCTCCCAAGTCCCAGCTGATCAGGAAGAAATGGGGATTTTGAAGTAACCTTCCCCTGGATTGGGGAGGGAATGGAGATTTTATAGTATCCTTCCCCTAGAGTGAGATGGAAATGGAGATTTTACAGTATCCTTCCCCTGCCATGCCCACCAAGCCAAGCCATGCCACGCCACGCCACGCCACACCACACCACGCCACACCCACCAAACCACACCCACAGAACCGATAGTAAAAAAATTTGAAACCCACCACTGCTCCCCACTCCTGGGGGAAGGATATTGCAAAATCTCTATTCCCACCCCACTCTGGGGCCAGTCAGAGGTGGTATTTGCCGGTTCTCCAAACTACTCAAAATTTCTGCTACCGTTCTCCAGAACCTGTCAGAACCTGCTGAGTTTCACCCCTGAAATGGCCAAGGTTGGGAGTCACTAAGATAGGGGTCTCCAAACTTGGGAATTTTAAGACTTGTGGACTTCAACTCCCAGAACTCTCTAGCCAGCATGGTCGAGGATTTCTGGGAGTTGACGTCCACAAGTCTTAAAGTTCCCAAGCTTGGAGATCCCTGATCTAGGACATGAAGGTTATGGCAAAAAATGGGAGGCATGGTTGTGGTATATAACCTCTTACATTCCTAAAAGATGTATCTAGAATGAGCTTTCCTTTCCATCACAAAAAGTTAGACATGGTTGTTGTTGTTGTTAGTTGTGAAATTGTGTCCGACCCCTTGCGAACCCATGGAAAAATGTTCCTCCAGGCCTTCCTGTCCTCTACCATCTTCTGGAGACCATGAAGACATGGAGGACATTGTTAATTTTTATATCTGGTTGTTTTTTTTAATTTGATTTATATGCTGCCCTTCTCCGGAGATTCAGGGCGGCTTACAATGCGTTAAGCAATAGCCTTCATACTTTTGTATATTTTACAAAGTCAGTTTATTGCCCCCACAAATTGGGTCCTCTGTTAAGTCCATCAGCCCCAGTTAAAGGAAGCGTGGTATCTCTCTGCATGACACAATTAACCGGGCAATTGGCTGTCTTCAGAATTGCTGACATGCATCAATTTGAAGGTTTGCAAAGGAGACTAGACAGCCGATTAAGGCCCAAGTTAGCCATCACTATTGTCCTTGATGGTTAATTAATTACCATTTTTTGGAAATGTAGAGCAGGTACCTGAAATACCAGCTCCCACCCATGTTTATGAACTTCCTGAATGTGTGTGGTTGGCCCTGTGTGACCCCAAATGCTGGATTTGAAGGTTCTTCCCCCTCTTCTAGCAGCATTTTCCTTGTGGTTTCAGGTTTCTTGTGACCAGGTGTACCAGGAGAACTTTGGTGAGGATTTAGAAAGTGATTTTGAGGATGAGAGGGCCCCCAGGTTATTCCTTTGTTTGCCTGGGCCGCCTTTCTAAATTCTTGGGGATGGAGATGTTAAATCTTTATCACCTTGCGGAGGAGGACTTCCTTTGTTGACACCTTGGCAAGAGAATGCCTCCAGCTTTCTTAATTACCTGAGAAATGACAACCTTCTCAGCTGCACCTCCTGCGGTGAAGGGAAAAAAGCATCAGGAAAAAGGAAGTGTTTACCTTCCTCCAGAGAATTGCTCTATTTACAACTTTGATCATCTCAGCGGACCCGATAACTAACTGGACGACTTCCTGATTGCCCTGAATAATTCCAATCTCAAGGAAAGAACTTTAGTTGCCCAGAGAAAGTATGGGAAAACACGACTTCCGCTAACTGGGGCAGATCTGTGGTAAAATCTTACCCTAACCCTTATTTCATTAGTGGTGGTTCCTGGGACAGATGGTGCTTAGCACAAATAAACCGCTGATGCTATTTCATCTTACTTTCCTTAAAATATTTTTTTTGTTATGAAAAAGTGGCTGATGCAATGGGAAGGCATTTGTGCATCAGTGAACATCACCATGGCATATTAAAACACTGATCCTGAAAGACAGCTTATAATCAGCAGATAGCGTAAACTGGGGTGAAATCCAGCAGGTTCTGACGGGTTCTGGAGAACCGGTAGCAGAAATTTTGAGCAGTTTGGAGAACTGGCAAATACAACCACTGGTTGGCCCCAGAGTGGGGAGGGAATGGGGATTTTGCAGTATCCTTCCCCTGGAGTGGGGTGAATAGAGATTTTGCTGTATCATTCCCCTGCCACGCCCACCAAGCCACGCCCACCAAGCCACACCCACAGAACCAGTAATAAAAAAAATTGGATTTCACCACTGGTGTAAACTTACAAAATGGGTTATATAAATAAGTTTCACACAAAATATCTCAACCAGCCCTAGTTTAACTTAAGTCTCTAGCGGTCACTGAGGAAGAGCGGCTGATTGCTTAAGGGAGCTAAACTGTTCCATAACTTCCAATTTATTTCCAAAATGAAAACCAGAAAATCTTCTATTCTTATAACACCTACTGCTTACATCAAGGGTCCCCATGGTTTGCGTACTGAGTCTGCTCTTCTCTACTGCCTGCACAGGCCTTGTCCAAAAAAAGAGAAGAAAATGGGTTAAAAAATTTTTTTAATCTCTGATGGGATTAACAGGGCATTAGTCATAATTCCAAAGCACTCAAAGACTTGGGCTGAATTCACATAAGGCTTAATCTTATATAACAAGTTGCCACCAAGATTATAATGAATCAAATTTAGCACCTTCTACAGGTACAGGGATGCAGTGGCTCAGTGGCTAAGACGCTGAGGTTGTGGATCGAAAGGTTGGCAGATCAGCGGTTCGAATCCCTAGTGCTACGTAACGGGGTGAGTTTCCATTACTTGTCCCAGCTTCTGCCAACCTAGCAGTCTGAAAGCACGTAAAAAATGCAAGTAGAAAAATAGGGAACGCCTTTGGTGGGAAGGGAACAGCGTTCCGTGCGCCTTTGGCATTGAGTCATGCTGGCCACATGACCACGTCTTCCGTCGTGAATGATACCTATGCCATTGTAGCATATTCTCAAAATTTAGTTTTCACTCTTATATAATTCCTAACGGGCCTGTTTTCCAACTTGGTGTCGGATTTATCTTTGCGGCTATCAAGATATAACTTAATAAATTATGATATGTCCTGGAATAATCCCTAGTAGAAACATTTGAGAGTTCAGTCCAAATTGTATTTGAAATTTGTTTTTGGTATATATTTTATATTTCTTTATATTTCTTTTTGAGAGTTGTTTTTTTTTTTTTACATAGCCACCACATATGATAAAATGTTCCTTCATGGTCATGGTATTTCCAAAATTTTTATATTGCTGAAGTTATATTGCAGGTAGGAAACATTTTATACCTTTTTAAAAGATATTTGTTATCCTGCTTTCATAATTTATTTAAAATACATAACTCAAAGTGGCGAACAAACATAATACTCCTTCCTCCTCCTTTTTTTCCTCACAACAACAACACTATGAAGTGTTGAGAGAGAATGGCTGGCTCAAAACCACCCAGCTGGCTTTCATAGCAAAGGCAGGATTAGAACTCACAGTCTCCTGGTGATTGGCCCAAAGTCACCCAGCCAGCTTCCATCCTCAGGCAGAACTAGAACTCACAGGCTAACCATTAAGCTCAACCGTCTCTCTTAACTTTCCCTTAAATTATAGCTTGGGGTAAATTTAATAGATTTTCCAGAATAGAATAGAATAGAATAGAATAGAATAGAATAGAATAGAATAGAATAGAATAGAATAGAATAGAATAGAATAGTTGGAAGGAACCTTGGAGGTCTTCTAGTTCAACCCCATGCTTAGGCAGGAAACCCTACACCACTTCAGACAAATGGTTATCCAACATTCTCCTAAAAAATTCCAGTGTTGGAGGATTCACAACTTTTGCAGGCAAGTTGTTCCACTGATTAATGGTTCTAACTGTCAGGAAATTTCTCTTCAGTTCTAAGTTGCTTCTCTCCTTGATTAGTTTCCACCTGTTGCTTCTTCTCCTGCCCTCAGGTGCTTTGGAAAATAGCTTGACTCCCTCTTCTTTGTGGCAGCCCCTGAGATATTGGAACACTGCTGTCATGTTCCTGTCATGTATATCTACTTTTATTAAAGTAGATATACCCAGTTCCTGAAACCTGTTTTTCCTATGTTTTAGCCTCCAGTCCCCTAATCATCTTGGTTGCTCTTCTCTGCACTCTTTCTAGAGTCTCAACATCTTTTTCACATCGTGGCGACCAAAACTGGATGCAGTATTCCAAGTGTGGCCTTACCAAGGCATTATAAAGTGGTATTAACACTTCACGTGATCTTGATTCTCTCCCTCTGGTTATGCAGCCTAGAACTGTGTTGGCTTTTTTGGCAGATGCAGTACACTGCTGGCTCATATTTAAATGGTTGTCCACTAGGACTCCAAGATCCCTCTCCCAGTTACTTGTGACAGTTACTACAATACTAATTATGGTATTGTAATTGTTTCATTAAAATTTTGCATCCTCTTTATTGTAAGTTTGAAGCATAGTAGTTTCCACTAACTCCGTGTGTTCAGGAGATCTGTAGAATTATGACATACAGGCTGGTTGGAAGCCAGATAATCCAGCAACGGGAACCAAGTTGGGGAACGTAAATAATAGATTATAAGGACTGAATGTGGCGCTGATCCGTCTTCCTTCCTGCCAGTTTTCAAGTTCTTTTTGTAATCCATTTCTGCACTTCAATGGTTAAGTTGGCTCACTGTTGCTTAACAGTAACATCATTTTATATCTTTTTTTTTTATAGACTGTAAAGCTGGATTGCTGTTGTCTGCTTGGCTCAAACATCTTTTACATCTTTCTTTCCAGTCTCTCTGCTCTTTAACATTTTAAAGACTTATTTTTCTGACATATTCTGTCCCTCTTTCCCTCTCAATTTGGAGAACTTCCTCCCTCCTTCTTTAGTTTTCCCAGTTCAGTTCTGCTTCTTAAGCAACTTTAGAAAAGTTCTCTCTTCGAGTTTTTTTTTTAAAAAATGTCTTTTTCTTTTAGCAAATCCCTTGTTTTTATAGCTGAATGGCACCTGTTTGTTTCTGGGATGAATCCACCCCGCAAGAACGTTAATCTTAATTACTACTTTCCCGTCTTCTGAGATTTAGTGTCTTATCTGTAGTTCCTGTCTGAATCCAAACTTGTTTGTTCCTTAACAACAGCCTCTCCTTCCCTCCCTGCATTTGGAATGGGCTATTCCAAAGAGGCCATTCAGAAAGTTGTATCTCTCAATTCCCTGTCCCCGACATTTTGTCAGCAAAAGGTCTAATATCATTACCTGTTTATTGAACTTGGACAGCTTCTCTGAAGTGATAGATGAAGGGAGGAGGAAGAGCAGGAGGAGGAGGAGAAATAGGAGGAGGAGGAGAAAGGGATGGAGATTGAGGAGGGGGAGGAGGAAGAAGAGGAGGAGGAGGAGGAGGAGGGAGGGATGGAGGAAGAGGAAGGAGGAAGAAGGAGGAGGAGGAGGAGAAGCAGCAGGAGGAGGAAGGGATGGAGGAAGAAGAAGAAGAGGAGGAGGAAAGGATGGAGGAAGAGGAAGGAAGAAGGAGGAGCCTGTGTAGCGTAGGGGGCTAATGCCTCCTACTAAAGGCAGCAATTAACACCAGCTGCCTGTAATTTCTGTGAGTTCAATCCTAGCCAGGCTCAAGGTCGACTCAGCCTTCCATCCTTTCTAAGGTGGGTAAATTGAGGACCAGTTTGTTGGGGGCAATAAGCTGACTTTGTATAAATATACAAAAGTATGAAGGCTATTGCTTAACACATTGTAAGCCGCCCTGAGTCTCTGGAGAAGGGCGGCATATAAATCAAATAAAAAAAAGAAAAGGAGGAGAAACAGCAGGAAGAGAAGGAAGGGATGGAGGAGGAGGAGGAGGAGGAGGAGGAGGAGGAGGAGGAAGAAGAAGAAGAAGGAGGAGGAGGAGGAGGAGGAGGAGGAGGAGGAGGAGGAGGAAGGAGGAAGAAGAGGAGGAGGAAGAGAAACAGGAGGAGGAGGAAGGGATGGAGGAAGAAGAAGAAGAAGAAGAAGAAGAAGAAGAAGAAGAAGAAGAAGAAGAAGAAGAAGAAGAAGAGGAGGAGGAGGAGGAGGAGGAGGAGGAGGAGGAGGAGGAGGAGGAGAAACAGGAGGAGGAGGAAGGGATGGAGGAAGAAGAAGAAGAGGAGGAGGAGGAGGAAGGGATGGAGGAAGATGAAGAAGAAAAAGGAGGAAGAGGAGTAGGAGAAAGAAGAAGAAGGAGAAGGAGACTTTGAACAGTTGCTAAATGAATGGTTGTAAATCAAGGACTACCTGTAGTCTAGCAAAATCCATCACTGTAAGAGAGGAAGGAGGTAGAGTAGGAGATGACAAAAGGAGCAGGGTAATATTTCTGGTGCTTTCCAGAGGAAGGGAAGGCAGGGATAAACAAGAGTAATGCATTTTTCCTCTACACATGCTTAGAAGTTCATTCTGTAGTGCGGAATGAAGAATGCCATGAACATCTGGAGGGAGATGAGCAATGATGTCACATACAACAAGATGCCATCACCTGAATTCCCTACTTGTGCCATGTGCCTGATGACATCAGACCTTGTACTAGGCTCCCTTGTTGCACTTTTGTATCTCTACGACCTCGTCTGTAAGACCTCGACTTACAACAGTTCGGATAATGACCATTCAAAGTTACAGCAGCACTGAAAAAAGTGACTTATGACCATCTTTCACCCTTACAACCGCTGCAGCATCCCTGTGGTCATGTGATCAAAATTCAGACACTTGGCAACTGACTCACGTTTATGACGGTGATCCCCCTTTGCAACCTTCTGACAAGCAAGGGGGAAGCCGGATTCACTTAACAGCTTAAAGGTAAAGGTAAAGGTTCCCCTCGCACATATCTGCTAGTCGTTCCTGACTCTAGGGGGCAGTCTTCGTTTCAAAGCCGAAGAGCCAGCGCTGTCCAAAGACGTCTCCGTGGCCATGTGCCCGGCATGACTAAACACCAAAGGTGCACGGAACACTGTTCCCTTCCCACCAAAGCTGGTTCCTATTTTTCCACTTGCATTTTTTACTTGCTTTCGAACTGCTAGGTTGGCAGAAGCTGGGACAAGTAATGGGAGCTCACCCTGTTATGCGGCGCTAGGGTTCGAACCACTGAACTGCCGAACTTTCGATCGACAAGCTCAGCATCTTAGCCAGTGAACCACCACGTCCCTTAACCGCTTACTTAACAACTAACATACTTAATAACTTACTTAACAACTTCTTTAACAACTTACTTAACAACTAGCTTAACTAACTTAACAACTGCAGTGATACACTTCACAACTATTTTTTTTTAAATTAGATTTATATGCCGCCCTTCTCCGGAGACTCAGGGTGGCTTACAATGCGTTAAGCAATAGCCTTCATACTTTTGTATATTTTTTATACAAAGTCAGCTTATTGCCCCCACAAACTGGGTCCTCAATTTACCTACCTTAGAAAGGATGGAAGGCTGAGTCAACCTTGAGCCTCGAACTTGCAATAATTGCAGAAAGCTGAATCTTAATAACAGGCTATTAGCCTGTTGAGCTATCTGAGGCTCTGTAGCAAGAAAGGTCATAAAACGAGGCAAAATTCACTTGACAACTGTCCCATTTGTAGTTGTAAGTCAAGGACTGCCTGTATATAATCCTGCAAGCCTTCTCTGGTTGCAACTTGAAGCTTGGCATCCTTTCTGATTTGTTACTGCAGGGGTGAACGTGAGGGGAATCCTGTAAATCATCGGTGCGGAAAGATCTGGAAAAAGGGAGGCCTGTTGAACTGAGCTGCATTTATCCCCAGGGGAAGCAAGCATTGAATTTCAGCCTGACTTCCACCATAAGACGATATCAGCTTTGGAATGAAGGTGAAGACTGAAGGTTGTCCTGGCAAAAAAAACCCTGGCTGCTCGAATCGTACCTTGCAGTCCATGAAAGCTGGGTGATAAATCTCGATCCAACTGACTGTGGAAATGTCACCCAACCTTGGTTGCTCGGTGTATAAAAATTGTATGCCGATGACATGTACAGCAGTGGCCAAAATTGGGGAAATCTTTTGGGAAAAGTGTATTTTCTAAAACTAGCTAATGTCACCACTTTTTTTTTGGAGTAGTACCATAAAATTATATAACAATGGAAAGATAATTTAATCGAGAGCGTAATGCAATATCTTTTATGAAGGATTTGCTATTAGAATAGCAGTTACAGTATAAAGAAGAAAAGTGAAACACGTAGAAAAAAACAAGATATACAAAAATGATCACCATGTCAGTTAATACTTCGTTGGGTAACCTTTAGCATGAATTACTGACTTACAATGTCTTCCCATGGAGTGAACCAAGTCTTTTAGTTCTGTTATAATGTGAAACCAAGATTGAATGATTACTTCTATTAATTGGGTTTTTTTGCTTCTGACCAGGGGTGAAATCCAGCAGGTTCTGACAGGTTCTCGGAGAACAGGTAGCGGAAATTTTGAGCAGTTCGGAGAACTGGCAAATATCACCTGTAGCTGGCCCCAGAGTAGGGTGGGAATGGAGATTTTGCAGTATCCTTCCCCAGGAGTGGGGAGGGGATGGGGATTTTGCAGTATCCTTTCCCTGGAGTGGGGTGGGAAAGGAGATTTTGCAGTATCCTTTCCCTGGAGTGGGGTGGGAATGGAGATTTTGCAGTATCCTTCCCTGCCACACCCACCAAGTCACACCCACCAAGTCACACCATGCCCACCAAGTCACACCCACAGAACCAGTAGTAAAAAAACTTGGATTTCACCACTGCTTCTGATGAACAAGTTTCTTTAGTTCTTTAGTTTCCATGACTAAAATGGGACTAGAATTCACGGTCTCCTGGTGATTGCCCCAAGTCACCCAGCTGGCTTCCATGACTAAAGTGGGACTAGAATTCACGGTCTCCTGGTGATTGCCCCAAGTCACCCAGCTGGCTTCCATGACTAAAGTGGGACTAGAATTCACGGTCTCCTGGTGATTGCCCCAAGTCACCCAGCTGGCTTCCATGACTAAAGTGGGACTAGAATTCACGGTCTCCTGGTGATTGCCACAAGTCACCCAGCTGGTTTCCATGACTAAAGTGGGACTAGAATTCACAGTCTCCTGGTTTCTAGGACAGCACTTTAACTGCTACACAAAACTCTATTATTCTCTATTTATTTATTATCTCTTTTATTCATTAAGCATGAAACTCAGTCAACTGAACATTTAAAAATGTGTCAGAAATACGATTGACTGGTGCTAATAGTTGATATGGGGTGCTGCCAGCATCCTAGGTATCAATCAAGTACTTTCTTAAAATATACAATGTTCCGAGTAGCGCAGTTTTTTGCAGTTCTGCTGGTGCTATTGCAGGAAGCTGAAATTTCTTGATGTGTTTTGTAAAATTCTTGGACACGGGGCCAAGTGCCCCAATGTCAATGGGTATCACTGTGACATGTTTTATCCGTAGCCGTGTAGTTTCGATGGCCAGGTTCCAATATTTTGTGATTTTTTTCCCCAGTTCTTTTTCTTCGACACGGGCATCTCCTGGTACAGCGATGTCAATAAATTGTACGTTTCGGTTTTCAACAACTGTGATATCTGGTGTATTATGTTCCAAATGATGATCTGTGTGTATTCGAAAGTCCCACAAGACCTTCACCATCTCAGTTTCAACAACTTTTTAATGATTTCTCAATTTTCTTCGGCTGTCCAAGTTTTGCGCTTTTGTTCCAATCGCTTTACAGTTGCATGCCCTGGTACCCCAGCAGTAGCAACTGAGCCCTTTAGCCCATTTTTTGACAGATGTCCATAGCATCTGACATGGTCCTTGTTGACCCAGGCAACGACCAATTTAGTATGGAATTTTGTTGATTTCTTCTCATCACTGGTGATGGTAGGTGCCTGGGTTGGTTCACGGTGGCTAAGCCACTACCAATCCGAAGACTGGCAATCACATAACCATAGGGACCGCACCTGATAGCAGTCCAGCCCTAGCCACAGGTTATTATTGTTGTTGTTGTTGTTGTTAATTATCTAAAGAGAAAAGCATATATGTATGCTATTGTGACTTCCTGGACAAGAGCGGGATAGGAAGCTATCATAACTATAGTTGAAATAGCAAGGCAATTTCTGAGAGAATCCTGATTTTAAAAGCTGTTTAGACAAAGGTCTTGCCTGTGTAAAATAAGCTATTTCCCCACATCCCCCTTGAGAGGAAAGCAAAAAGGAGGGGCTTTCCGGTTTGGAGGCTGCTACATTCCACGCAGAAGGCACAAAATTGATGTCTGGCAAAGCCCAAAGGTCAGTGGGATGGCATGGGTGGTGTGAGGAAGTCGACAAGCTGGATTTAAAATGTGCAATTGAAACCAAGGCCAAGTCTTAATTGCCCAAAAGCATCTCTAGTGCATCTTCAGGAAGATAGGAATCCAATACAAGAGGAACATCCTCCCCCACCCCCACCAAGAAAAAACAAGAAAGATGCTCAAAAGCTAAAGATGGTGGGGGGGGGGGGGGGAATCACCACCCAACACAATGGAAGGATGGTTCAAGATGGTGACCCAACTTGCCGAGATGGCTAAATTGACTTCTTTGATCAGAGAAAAGACCCTATCAACGTTTATTGCTGAAAATAAACCCCTTATGGACTTTTTATGTGAAACAGAAAACAAAACGAAGTTAGGATTTATGGTTTTAATGATAAAACAGGATAGATTATGTGGGTGGGGGTGGAATGAGTTCTACTGTAACCTTATAGCAAGAGGTTTACCTCCTGTAAAGAAAATTGAAAGCTCCTTTTTTGTACTTTACAGATTTATAGCATAGCAGCATTGGAAGGGACTTCCAATGCTGCTTCTTTCTCTTTCTTTTTCTTTCCCTCTTTTCTTTTTTTCTTTTTCTTTCTTTCTTCCTTCTTTCCTTCTTTCTTCCTTTCCTTTCCTTTCCTTTCCTTTCCTTTCCTTTCCTTTCCTTTCCTTTCCTTTCCTTTCCTTTCCTTCCCTTCCCTCCCCTCCCCTCCCCTCCCCTCTCCTTTCCTTTCCTTTCCCTTTTGCAGTCATAGCTCTTTCTTTCCCGTTTTCTTTCTTTATATGATTTAGGTACAGGACCTTCTCCTGCCTGCTTCCCACCGTCCTGTTCGCTCACATAGGGCCGCTCTCCTCGGGGTTCCGATGGCGAGCCAATGTCATCTAGCGGTGCCCAGGGGTAGAGCCTTCTCTGTGGGTGCTCCCACCCTCTGGAATGAATTACCTACTGAGCTCTGGACGGCTGCTGATCTCCGCTCCTTCCGTCGGGAGCTGAAGACTTGGCTGTTCAAGCAAATAGGCTGACTCTGATTCTGGGTTTTATTATTTATCATTAATTAGTTATTTGATTTAAAGTGCGATTTTATTGTACATGTTTCTTAACTTGTGTTCGCCGCCCTGAGTCCTTCGGGAGAAGGGTGGCATATAAATAAATGTAATAAATAAATAAATATTCATTTCTATGAGTTCTTTTACCTTCTCTCTTAAAACTATATATATATATATATATATATATATATATATATATATATATATATATATATATATATATATATATATATATTCATATTTTTAAAAAATGAAAGACACCCTAAAACTAAGCTAGAGCTCTGAATCCAGACTTGAAAATTGCATAAAATGCGATCTGGATGCTGACTTCCTCCCTCCCTCTCTCCCCTCCCCCACTTCTCTGGTCTTTCTTTGGTAAATACTACCATGCTAATGGAGCACCGAGGGAATGGGACAGTGAGGGGAGGGAGATACCTGGTCAAAGCCATGCCTGATCCATTGGGAGTGGGGGTACCTCCTCGCCTTCCCTTCCACCTGTAACAGCAGCATTTTTTTTTCATTTGGACACAACAAGGCCAAGTGTAAACCCGTGGGAACCGGCCTTTCACTCTCATGCCTTTTGAAGGGGCATGGAATTTGACCTCAGGGACAATCTGGGGTTTCCCCCCACCCCTTTTTGCTCAAAGGCAGAGCAGGTCTGCCCCCTCCTCTCCTCCATCCTGACAGTGCATATGTGGGGCTCATCAGTTCATTACTCCGTTGGCTCCTCTTAATTCTCGCTCACGTCCCTCACCCCTTTGCCAAAAAAAAAAAAAAATCAGTGCAGAGCAAATCCTGCTGGCTGTTGTTATCCTTGCTGTGATTGATTGCCGGTTTGGTCTAGGAATGTGGAGAGGAAGATGTGGAGTTTAAAATACAAAGTTTGCCAGTGATAATGCGCCCACAAGGATAATCTCAGTTGCAATTTCAGAAACAGGGAAAGAAGAAACAGGAGCCGGATAGTTTTATCAGCAGCTTGGGCGTTAAGTCTTGAATGTTCAATGCCATAATATACAGCTCTCTCTCACACACACGTTTGCTGTGACACAAAGCACATCGGCTCAGGAATTTGAAGACGTTCGATCTGCATAGACATTTGTGCCAGGAAATATACAATCCTCCTCCTTAGAAAGAAAAATAAAACAAGTTCATGGATTTGTCCCTTAAATAAAGACATTTTGCAGCAAGAGAGGCTTATAAATTTCCTAATTCAAAAGAAACGAGTGCATCAAGGAAGCTCCAGCGGTTGCCCAGAAGGACCAATTTGCAGGATGTTGGTTGTTAACCATATTTATCCTCTTCTTTATATGGGAAGTTATAGGCAAGGAAGTTGCTGGACTGGATTGATTTGTGGCAGTAAGGTTTCTTGGTGTATTTCTCCAGAAATCAACATTTAAAAATAAGCAATGCAGGTAGTCCCTGATTTATGACTACAATCAAGGCCAAAATCTGTTTCTAAGCAAGACATTTGTTAATTGAGTGTTGTCCCATTTTACAACCTTTCTTGCCACAGCTGCTAAGTGAATCACTACAGTTAAATTAATAATATGGTTGTTAAGCGAATCTGATTCTCCATTGACTTTGCTTGCCAGAAGGTCGCAAAAGGGGATCAAATAACCTCAGGACACTGCAATCGTCATAAATATGAGTCAGTTGCCAAGCGTTCAAAGTTAGATCACTTGATCGTGGTGATGCTGCAGCAGTCATAAGTGTTAAAAATGGCCCTAAGTCCCTTTTTTCAATGCCTTTGTAACTTGAAACGGTCACTAAACGAAAGATTGTCATGAGGGGTCCTTTCTGAGCTTGCTTGTATTCTTTCAGTTGTTTCATTACCCTAACTAGGTAACACCATCAGTGCCAGTAAGGAGAGGTTGTAAGAAAGGTTGTAAGTCGAGGACTACCTATAGCCATGATGGCGAACCTATGGCACACGTGTCCAAAGTGGCACATGAAGCCATGTTACCCGGCACATGCAGCCTTGCCTGTTTGTCTTCCAGATTTCTGGCATGCAAACATGTGCAACAATCAGCTGTCCTTCGTGTGCACGGCAGTGCCAAAACCTGGTGTGCGCAAGTGCACTGGCTAGCTGATCGTCGGGTGCACATGCGTGCTAGTTTGGCTTTTCTGGGGCATGGCTCTGATGAGCATGTATGCAATGTTTCCATGCGAAGGTTCGCCATCAAAGACCTATAGTAATTTACTACTGGGACTTCTTCCGGAAAGGAAATTCCTGGATGGCATAAAGCAATTTGGCCTAAAAATAAGGTGACCAACTTTTTTACAATGAGAAGGAGGACACAAATAAATTGAAGAAAAAAAATATCATAAATAAAAGAAACATTTAATTCATTGCAACAATGAGTCTAACGCATGCATGTGTGCCGTGTTGTGTTTCGGTAAGAAGTAAACAAAGCCACTTGCGCGCGGCACACTCTTGCACGCAGCGCACTCTCTCAAAACAATTCTCCTGTGCATGCGTTTCATAATTGCACCTCGCTGCACTGTACCGAGCCTTGATGAATTATCATATCAAATACAAATACGTCACATCACACGCAACAGATCGGATCGGCATCGATCGAATATGGAGATTTACAGATTAGTCTTCAAATATCGAAAAGGAGGACATGTAGGAGGACACTTTTCGAGAGAGATAGAACTTACAAAAGAAGGACTGTCCTCCCTAAAGGAGGACGATTGGTCACCTTACTAAAAAGGATTTGAACACCTCATCCATTATCCGTGAAAATTACAACAAACAGTTGGTCCAATCCATCCTGGTCACTTGGATGAATCAGGCCTTCCCATTCAGACTAGAAAAAAATGCTCATTCTGAAGACACAGCAATTCCCATATTATTTCTGGAGGGTGTACTATGCTAATTATATATTCCAGCTTTCCGCCTGTGCTCCTTGAGAAAAGATGCTTGGGTTTTCATGGGACGCTACTTGCTCAACTGGTTATATATTACCGAGCTGATCCAGGAGCATGGGAAAATGCCATTGTGACAAGCCCATGCTGTATCAAATCCCAGGACAGTGCTCTGTTTGATACCTCCAACTCAGACAACATCCAATCTTCCAGAACAGCTTATTATAAAAAGCATTTCTCACAACTTCTGACAGACATGCAGGCGCAAAGCCAGAAATGTCATCCGTCGTGGCGGGGAGATTTTAATGCAGTCTGTGGGATGGGGGTGGGGGGGAATCGTAAGTCAAAACAACAAAAACCTGCCGATGAATAGTCTGCAATACCAGTCCCTTTTCTGCTCCTGGTCCTCAAGATGCAAGAGATGGAAATCTCCCAGGAGGACCTCAGGACTTTAAAACAGACAATGATAAGATGCACCCCTGTACTGATTAAATCCTTTAATAGCATCTTATAGTGTCCTAATTGAAGACCCACAGAAGGAGTTGCCAAGTCTTGATGCACTTTGTCGATCCTTCTTGCTGTTTTCTGAAGCACTGGAAACAATTAGATAAAATACGACCCCTGTACTTTCCCAGATATTCCCCTGGAAAGAAATAAAAAAAAAAGAAAAACAAGAAAGAGGCAATATCATTCAATCTGTGCTACAGATTGACATGCCATCTTAATTGCCCTGGCATTTTCCCAACGAATCCAGAAAGCTGCAGTTTGGCAAAAGGGCTGAGAAGTTTCAATTGTAGATCTTCCCGCTCCTCGTCTTCCCATCCTGCACAGCCAGAACGGCAGTTACCAAGGTTTCCCCCCCCCCCCGATCCCCGAGGGGGGGAAAAAGGAAGGACAATTAAAGGAATTGAAGGCCATCATTGTTGCAAAATGAGCCCGACTCCACCACAGCTCGGCTTGCTCATGTGGAGGCTGAAAGTGGAGAGAAGACACAGAAGTCCTTACAAATTGGGTTTCACAATGTATCCATCCCGACCCATTCACAGTCCCCCTTTTGCAATTTGAAAGGGAAAGTCAAGGGGGCCTTCCTAATTGCCTTTGCTTGTCCTCTGGCTGAAATCCCTGCCATTTAGGAGATTGGTGCTTCCTAGCGTCGTGTTTGACTGCTGATAATTGGTCCTTTTCTTAGCCGCAATGAAAAAATTGTTTAACGTTGCCTCTTTTATGTTTCTTTTCCTTTCTTCTTTTAAACTTCTCAATCCAGTCAAATGTTTCTTACCCTCAGCTACCATTGGCTGGGGAATTCTGGGAGCTGAAGTCCACACATCCTAATATGGCTGAGGTTGAGATACGGGGGAGGTCAAGCAATTGTGTAACCGCTGTCCAAATGAAAGTTGGAGACCCGGACACAAAGTTGTAGTTTTATATCAATGAATATATTTAGCATTTATGTTTAGAGCAAGCAAGATCGTCAGGAACATCGTGAGGTAAATCAAACAGCATACAGAGCACCCAGAAGAAAAAGGCGGGAAAAAAAGAAACTCCCCCTTTACACCATAACAACCAATCATAGCTCAGATTGCCTCATGCATGAGCCAGCATTCTCCCAACTAATCAACTACAAGTGTGTGTTATGGCTCATTGGACACTTTACTGTTCCAGCTACTAAATTAAATATCCTAACAGGTGATCTGGTCCAGTTGTGTCCAATCTTGGCAACTTTCAGATTTATGGACTTCAGCTCCCAGAATTCTCCAACTAGCATGGCTGGCTGGGGAATTCTGGGAGTTGAAGTCCACAAATCTCAGAGTTGCCAAGGTTGGATACCCCTGATCTAATGTACAGTTCTATGATTTTCCTGATCTAATGTACCACTCTGTGATTTTCTATTGGTACAGTTACCCTTGACTAACAACCAGTGGTGGGATTCAGCCGGTTTCGCCGGTTCAGGCAAACCGATAGTTAAATTGCTGGCTTCCCCGCCCCTTCCAGGATTCCCCCTATGCCCCATTTTGGCTCCCAGGAAAGTGCAGGGCAGCCTCCTAGGCCCAAAACGGGGCACTGGGGGCTGGTGCATCGTGAGGTAAATCAAACAGCATACAGAGAACCCAGAAGAAAAAGGCGGGAAAAAAAGAAACTCCCCCTTTACACCATAACAACCAATCATAGCTCAGATTGCCTCATGCATGAGCCAGCATTCTCCCAACTAATCAACTACAAGTGTGTGTTATGGCTCATTGGACACTTTACTGTTCCAGCTACTAAATTAAATATCCTAACAGGTGATCTGGTCCAGTTGTGTCCATCCTTAGCAACTTTCAGA
The DNA here is from genome assembly GCA_030761175.1 of Masticophis lateralis. NCBI lineage: Eukaryota > Metazoa > Chordata > Lepidosauria > Squamata > Colubridae > Masticophis > Masticophis lateralis. The sequence goes on along the minus strand of JAUDYJ010000005.1, from coordinate 8,485,076 downwards.
TTTATGGACTTCAGCTCCCAGTAAAACCGGCGGAAGGCCTCGCCCACCGCCCCGAATGTCATCACTGGCAATTGCGCATGTGCACGTGCATGATCCTGTTGCAAACCGGTAGTAAAGGTAAGTAGAACCCACCCCTGGATCTCCTGCTTGACTTGAAGTACCTTTCAACTCTGTTACTAAAATCGATTTATTAATCTTGGATGTAACGTATCTACTGAACACTTAAAATCAGACCCCCGAAATTAAAAAATAAAAGCGAGAAAGTGAAACATTCCCAGCCTGTTTTCCAATCTTAGACCACCAGAGATACCCACTTGTACTCTTGGGTGGTCTTAAAGTGCCAAAAAAGCCCCTCCCATCATTACCCATTCTTGTATTTTACAAGGATTACAAAGAACCTACCTCCAATTCTTCATGGACATCTTCCAGGATTTTTTTTTCTTCTTCCACTTGGGAAAATCACCAGCTAAGAAGCCACTTAGAAGTGATAAAAAGAGCCTTGATGGTGCAGCAGACTAAGTGTTGTTAAAGTACTGCCAGCTGCCTGCAATTACTGCAAGTTCAAATCTCACCAGGCTCAAGGTTGACTCAGCCTTCCATCCTTTCGAGGGAGGTAAAATGAGGACCCGGATTGTGGGGGCAATAAGCGGATTTTGTATAAAAAAGAACCGCTTGGAGGGGCCAAAAAGCCCTACTAAGCAGGTATATACAAAAAGTATGAAGGCTATTGCTTAATGCATTGTAAGCCGCCCTGAGTCTCCGGAGAAGGGCGGCATATAAATCGAACCAATAAATCAATCAATCAGTAAATAATTGCTTCTTCTCATCTTTGCTTTTAGCCATCCTGTGGGCTGGCTGCAAGTTTACGTTCCAGTGGCATCTTCTGGGGCAACTTTAAGAATAGTTCTAGCCAGTAGTGGGATTCAAATAATTTAACAACCGGTTTTCTGCCCTAATGACTGGGTGGGTGGGCGTGGCCATGGTGGGTGTGGCCATGGTGGGCATGGCCAGAAGTGTGACAGGTAACACTCTGCCTCCTGCACCCCCGTGGGAGCAAAAATGGGCCACGGGGGGGGCACACTTCACCCCTGCACCCCATTTTGGGCCTAGTAGGCCTCCCTGCAGCCTCCTGGGAGCAAATATGGGCTGCGGGGCTGGGGGGGGAGACTCCTGGAAGGGCTGGGGTGGGAAGGGGCTGGGTCAGCCAGCAATTTAACAACCGGTTTGCCCAAACTGGCCTGAACCGGCTGAATCCCACCACTGGTTCCAGCTCTTCTTCTTTTTTTTTTTAATTTGATTTATATGCCGCCCTTCTCCGGAGACTCAGGGGGGCTTACAATGCGTTAAGCAATAGCCTTCATACTTTTGTATATTTATACAAAGTCAGCTTATTGCCCCCACAAACTGGGTCCTCAATTTACCCACCTTAGAAAGGATGGAAGGCTGAATCAACCTTGAGCCTGGCTAGGATTGAACTTGCAGAAATTGCAGGCAGCTGGATGTTAAATGCTGCCTTAGTAGGAGGCATTAGCCTCCTACGCCACTCAGGCTCCTTTTGAATTGACTTCAGTGGTTAGTTGATATTTCACTATCTAGTGGAGCCCCTGAAATCCTTGGAGGCTGTGAGAAAAGACTCTCTGCTGTTTGGAGACTTCTCACCATAATTTTATTTTTTTTTTAAAGTTAAAATATAATATTACAAAAAAAGAAAGTTTTTTTTTTTTACAAAAACAAATATTTAAAAAAAACACACACAGAAACAAGTCATTCAGACAAACAAGACACTGCTGTTTGGAATAAGGAGTGTTTAATTTCCCTTACTAGACAAGAGAGAATCTGAGTTAGGATGTCCTACTTCCCTTGCTATCATTCATTACAAATTCACTCTCTTCTTGTTTTTGCTTTTCTGTTTCTGACTTAGCTGTTGTTGTTGTTTTGTGCACTCACAGTTCTCAAATCATTCTGTATTTTAGTTTTTCTATTACAAATATACAGTTCTTGGAGATTCTATCTTTCTTTGGCTTCCTTCCTTCCTTCCCTCCGTTCCTTCCTTCCTTCCCTCCCTCCCTCCTTCCTTCCCCTCTTCCCTCCTCCTCCCTCCTTCCTTCCGTCTTCCTTCCTTCCTTCCTTCCTTCCTTCCTCCCTCCCTCTCTCCCTCCCTCCTCCCTTCCTCCCTCCCTCCCTCCCTCCTTCCTTCCTTCCTTCCTTCCTTCCTTCCTTCCTCCCTCCCTCCTTCCTTGCATTTCCAATACACCTTTTTCTTTCATTTCAGCACTGCAGAGTTGGAAGGGACCTTGGAGGTCATCTAGTCCAACCCTCTGCTCACCAGGAGACCTGTACTAGGGATTCGAACTCCCGAACTTTCTGATCTTTCTCGGTTTTTCCTTCCAGTAGACATTGTTTATGACTGTATCTTCAGTATCTTAGTTTTTGTCGGGTTTCCTGAGCTTTCTTTCAGGGCTACATCTGACCTGTCGTTCATGTATTGCAGATCCATCAAAATCTCTTTTTCTGAAACCCAGTATCCGAGTCTGACACTTTTCTGTTCCTCTCTAGTTGTCATCATGAGTTTGAGAATCATATGGGCACTTGGCTTGCCCATCACCTTTACTTCCTGGACCAATTCCTACCTGTTGGGGAGGATTTGGTTCAGGATGACAAACCTGAAAATATGAAAGCTTGAATTGCTGCGTACAATGACTAAGGTTTTCATTGCACAAGACCTGGTGATGAACACTGCTTTAGATGACTCCTTAAAAAAAACAATACATTGAAAAGAAATATTTTAGTTACAATTTAGCCAGGATTATTAAAGGACTGGGAGATTTAGTCCAAACACAGGTGTGAGAAGACCTTTTGATATTAATTACCTGTTTGGTCAAGACCTACCTTTTTTCCCTCTCTACTCAGTCCTATTGTCAATCCACACAATTCGATGACTTAAGGCTACAATCCAAGGCCCATTTAACTGAGAATAAACTCCATTCACACAAGATGACTCACCTGGTTAGGGATTTAACCCCTTTTTCTGAATTTGCACAATACCATAAATCCCAAATGAATCAAGTTGGATTGGCATCATATAGCCCTCCAAGCCACAAATCAGGCTAACCAGGGTTTGACCTGAAACTAACCAAGTTCATTGTGCAAGCAGACAGCAGCTCAGTTTTCAGCCGGCCCAGTTGAGCGTGTTATCTGAGCTCTCAAGCCTGGGAGATGTTCTTTTCCTTCTTCAACTTGTAGAGGCTTGTGCCGTCAGTCGCTTTAAAATGGCTCGGCCGAAATGTAGCGCTTGCAAGCAAAGGAAAACAGATAAGATAAAAATCACTTTAAATTTTTGAACGCATTCATCATTTCATGGTTATGCCAGGAACACAAGGAAAAAAAAAAGAACAAATTCTGCCTTTTTAAAAACAGAACGGCTTTTAAAGATACAGGGCTGTTTTTGAATAGTATAACAGAGCTGTAAAGGACCTTGGACGTCTCAAGTAGGAAACTCTATACCAGTGGTTCTCAACTTGTGGTCCTCAGACCCCTTGAGAGGCCCCGATGCTATCACAGGGGGTCTGTGAAGGCTTGAAAAAAATGTTATGATTTAAATCTTGAGTTAATTCTTGGGTGGGGGGGGGGGGGCGGCAGGCATGGCAGCTTCAAGGTGCTGGTTCTCACCTATAAGGCCCTACATGATTTAGGTCCAGGATATTTCCAGGACCTTCTCCTGCCTGCTTCCCACCGTCCTGTTCGCTCACATAGGGCCGCTCTCCTCAGAGTTCCGACGGTGAGCCAATGTCATCTAGCGGTGCCCAGGGGTAGGGCGTTCTCTGTGGGTGCTCCCACCCTCTGGAATGAATTACCTACTGAGCTCTGGACGGCTGCTGATCTCCGCTCCTTCCGTCAGGAGCTGAAGACTTGGCTGTTCAAGCAAATAGGCTGACTCTGATTCTGGGTTTATTATTTATCATTAATTAGTTATTTGATTTAAAGTGCGATTTTATTGTACATGTTTCTTAACTTGTGTTCGCCGCCCTGAGTCCTTCGGGAGAAGGGCAGCATATAAATACACGTAATAAATAAATAAATAAATAAATAATAAATAAATAATAAATAAATAATAAATAAATAATAAATAAATAAATAATCTGTGGCCACAAAAATTATTTAAAGGGGCTCCGTGATGAAGAACAGCTTGAGAATCATAGCCCTATACCATTTCAGACAAATGGTTGTCCAGTCTCTTCTTAAAATTTTGCAGCGTTGGGGCACCCAAAACTTCTGAAGGCAACCTGTTACACTGATTAATTGTTCTAACTGTCAGGAAATTTCTCCCTAGTTCTAGATTGGTTCTCTCCTTTATTTTTGCATTAAAAAAGATATAAGTGAAGCTTCTTTTCCAGTAATATTGTACTGCAAACTAGGGCATACAAAACTTTTGCCAGACCAATTCTCGAATACAGCTCGTCTGCCTGGAATCCACACTGTATATCGGACATTAATACAATTGAGCGAGTCCAGAGGTATTTCACGAGAAGAGTCCTCTACTCCTCTGCTCACAACAGAATCCTTTATGCCACCAGATTTGAAATTTTGGGCTTGTACAACCTAGAACTACTCTGCTTATGGTCTGACCTAAGCTTAGTACATGAAATTGTCTGCTATGACATCCTACCTGTCAATGACTACTTCAGCTTCAATAATACATGAGCAAACAATCGATACAAACTCAAGGTAAACAACTCCAAACTCCATTGCAGAAAATACGACTTCAGCCACAGAGTGGTCAATGCCTGGAATGCTCTACCTGACTCTGTTGTCCTCAAACCCCCAAAACTTTAACCTTAAACTGTCTACCATGGACCTCACCCCATTCCTAAGAAGTCCATAAAGGGGGCGTGGATAAGCGCAGCAGCGTGCCTACCGTCCCCATCCTACTGTCCCCATTTATTTGTACTCATTTCCTGTGTCCATGTCCATGTTTATACTTATACCTGTTTTCTCATACATGTTTGACAAACTAACTAACTAAATAAAAATAATTTGTTTTATTTTTATGTTAATTTTTTTGTTAATATGTTTATGTTAATTTTTCCTGGTTTTTTTTCTCCCCCATCTGACACACCAGTCAATGCTAAGCACAAGGAGGATATTCAGATGATAAGTAATCATTATCTTAGTGCAACTATAATTACAGAAGGACAATCCCAGAAAGATTTGGCAGGAATGCTTCAAGCATCAAGTAGACCTCCCCAACAACAGCGCTTTCGCTCTCTCCGTTCCTCTGAAGTCCTAAAAGTTGGAGAGGAGAGGAGAGGAGAGGAGAGGAGAGGAGAGGAGAGGAGAGGGGGAGGGGGAGGGGGAGGGGGAGGGGGAGGGGGAGGGGAAAAGAGAGGAGAGGAGAGGAGAGGAGAGGAGAGAAGAGAAGAGAAGAGAAGAGAAGAGAAGAGAAGAGAAGAGAAGAGAAGAGAAGAGAAGAGGGGGAGGGGAGGGTAAAAGAGAGGAGAGGAAGAGAAGAGAAGAGAAGAGAAGAGAAGAGAAGAGAAGAGGGGAGGGGAGGGGGAGGGGAGGGGAAAAGAGAGGAGAGGAGGAGAAGAGAAGAGAAGAGAAGAGAAGAGAAGAGAAGAGAAGAGAAGAGAAGAGAAGGGATGTCAACCTTGAAGCTGTTTGCTGTGGGTATATTACTTGGAAACCTGACAATAGAATAGAATAGAATAGAATAGAATAGAATAGAATAGAATAGAATAGAATAGAATAGAATAGAATAGAATAGAATAGAATAGAACAGAATAGAACAGAATAGAATAGCAGAGTTGGAAGGGACCTTGGAGGTCTTCTAGCCCAATCCCCTGCTTAGGCAGAAAACCCTATACTGGTGGCAAAAAGGTCATAAAATGGGGCAACACTCACTTAACAACAGAAATTTTGGACTCCATTGTGGTCGTAAGTTGAGGACTGCCTGTTTCGCTCCTCCTCTTGCACAAAACTCAGCCTGTGCTGGCTGTTTATGGTGAGAGAAGTAGGTCAGCCTATTGTGAAACTACAGGCAGGTGATGTTCTCCTGCACCCTTGATGACTCTTGCACAATACTTTCCCCTCCTGGAGGAGACCCTGGTTGACTTCTGCTGAACTTCAGGTGACTTCTCATTGGGAGGCATGATGGGACCATCTGTCTTCTGCTCTACTTGGCCAGTGAGTCAATCGGTGTGTTTGTCCTCTGAAAGTCTTCAACCTTGACTTACATCCCTGAATGACTCCTCAAAGCCTTTCTTCCTCCTGCTGCTCTCATTCTTGAATTGAATTGAATTGAATTGAATTGAATTGAATTGAATTGAATTGAATTGAATTGAATTGAATAGGATACTTTATTTGGCCAAGCATAATTAGACACAAAAGGAATTTGTCTCCAGTGACAAAACTCTCAACATATATGCATGGCCACCAGAATCGTGATGATAATCGCAATAAGGCAAAGATAAAGGTTCCCCTGGCACAGTGGTGAAATCCCAATTTTTTTACTACCAGTTCTGTGGGTGTGGCTTGGTGGGTGAGGTATGGCTTGGTGGGCGTGTCTTGGTGAGCATGGCAGGGGAAGGATACTGCAGGAGCCTGAGTGGCGTAGGAGGCTAATGCCTCCTACTAAGGCAGTAGTTAACATCCAGCTGCCTGCAATTACTGCGAGTTCAATCCTAGCCAGGCTCAAGGTCGACTCAGCCTTCCATCCTTTCTAAGGTGGGTAAATTGAGGACCCAGTTTGTGGGGGCAATAAGCTGACTTTGTATAAATATACAAAAGTATGAAGGCTATTGCTTAACACACTGTAAGCAGCCCTGAGTCTCCGGAGAAGGACAGCATATAAATCAAAATTAAAAAAAAAAAACCTGCAAAATTTCCCACCCCACTCTGGGGCCAGACAGAGGTGGCATTTGCCGGTTCTCCAAACTACTCAAAATTTCCGCTACCGGTTCTCCAGAACCTGTCAAAACCTGCTGGATTTCACCCCTGCCCTTGCACATATGTGCTAGTCGTTCCCGACTCTAGGGGGCAGTGCTCATCTCCGTTTCAAAGCCAAAGAGCCAGCGCTGTCTGAAGACATCTCCGTGGTCATGTGGCCAGCATGACTCAATGCCAAAGGCGCACGGAATGCTGTTCCCTTCCCACCAAAGGTGGTCCCTATTTTTCTACTTGCATTTTTTATGTGCTTTCGAAATGCTAGGTTGGCAGAAGCTGGGACAAATAATGGGAGCTCATCCCGTTAACGCGGCACTAGGGATTTGAACTGCTGAACTGCCAACCTTTCGATCGACAAGCTCAACCTCTTAGCCTACTGAGCCACTGCATCCCTTATATCACCATAATCACAATAATAATCACAATAATAATGATACCAATAAAACAGGGGAATAAAGAACATAATAAGAAAGATAAATAATAATACTAAAGCCATACTACATGAGTAAATATACATAGATATTAGACAGCACTGTGAGAATCAGGTGTTCAGCAAAGTGATGGCATGAGGGAAAAAAACTGTCCTTGTGTCTAGTTGTTTTGGCATGTAGCAGCGTCCCGAAGGTCTGCAGATATCTTCTCAGCCCTCCTTCTGACCCACACAATACAGATGGTCCTTGATTTAACGCCCACAACTGAGCCCAAAATTTCTGTTGCTAATTGAGACATTTGTTAAGTGAATTTTTTATGGCCTGTTCATTTAACAACCACATTACTAACTTAACAACTGCAGTGATTCACCTAACAACTGTGGGCAGGTAGGCTGTTAAATGATGCAAAAATTCACTTAGCAACAAAAATGTGGGGCTCAATTGTGGTCATAAATCGAGGACTACCTGTAGTTGATGAAAATCACTTAGACTCTCTCCAGACTGAGGTGGGTAGAGGCTGCACAAATATACGAATGCACAAGTACGTAAAATAAACAACGAAGTGTTGGATTGAAGAGTGACAACACACTTGAAAGTCAAGGGACACACAGAGCTTTCTGCTCAAGACAAAAAAAATGCGTTGGCAAAAAAAATGCTATCTCAATCAGAGCTACCTCAGAGCCTGAAAATTCCAATACTTTTGCCTTCCATTTAGAAAAGTAATAAATTACAAGGCGATTCTACATTGTGTGCTGTGCATTTAGTATAGTTTACTATAGTTTATGGGACACGGTGGCTCAGCGGCTAAGACGCTGAGCTTGTCAATCGAAAGGTCGGCATTTCAGCGGTTCGAATCCCTAGTGCCACATAATGGGGTGAGCTCCCGTTACTAGTCCCAGCTTCTTCCAACCTAGCAGTTCGAAAATAAAACGTAAAAAATGCAAGTAGAAAAATAGGGACCACCTTTGGTGGGAAGGTAACAGCATTCTGTGCGCCTTTGGCGTTGAGTCATGCCAGCCACATGACCGCAGAGATGTCTTCGGATAGTGCTGGCTCTTCGGCTTTGAAATGGAGATGAGCACCGCCCCCTAGAGTCAAGAATGACTAGCACATATACGCAAGGGGAACCTTTACCTTTACCTTACTATAGTTTAGCATTTAGAATAGATAGTTTGGTGTAGCAATTAAAAAGCTAACCTAGAAATCAGGAATCTGTGAGTTCTAGTCCGACCTTAGGCATGCATGATATCTGGGTAACTTTGGGCCAATTACCAGGAGACAGTGAGTTTTAGTCCCACCTTAGACATGAAAGTTGGGTGACTTTGGGCCAATCACCAAGAGACTGTGAATTCTAGTCCTATCCTATCTAAGGCATGAATGCCATCTCGGTGACTTTGAGCCAATTGCCAGGAGACAGTGAGTTCTACCCGCGTTAGGCATGAAAGCCAACTGGCTGACTCTGGGCCAGTCACCAGGAGACTGTGAGTTCTAGTCCTATCTAAGGCATGAAAGACCTCTGGATGACTTTGGGCTAATAACCAGGAGATGGTGACTTCTAGTTCCCCCCTTAGGCATGAAAGATGCCTAGGTGACTTTGAGCCAGTCGGTCTCTTTCAGCCGAGCCCACCTCACAGGGTTGCTGTTGTTGTGGGAAAATAGGAGAAAGGAGGGATATTAGGTATTTTGCTAAAGGAATTTATGCTAATCCCTTTCTGAGGATTGGTTAACCTCCTTCTGAGACGTCCATTTTGTTTTTTCTGAGTCACAAATGAACACGCTACGTATGCATATGTGCATGTATGTGTATATTTCTGCGCTTCCCCCATATTCTGGGTATGTAAAACACACCCAGTGTAGAACTACATTCACTGCAGAGTTGCATTCAGTTTGTTCTGAGCTGTTGCCCATCTGCTCCTCCCATGTGGGGGTGGGGGAAGCAGAGAATTTAATTTAATTCAATTTTTGAAAGTTCCTTTCTGGAACTAACCCCCTTTTTGAACTTGATCCTTCTCTCACCAGTTTTTCCCACAATACCAAATTTGGTTTCCTTCTACTCAGTTTTCATAGAGTTATCCTGCTGATGGATGGATGGAAAGAGTCCCAACTTCCTTTCTGTAATTCCCTTCCAATGTTCGGTTGAGTTGCAAACAATAAAAAGATTAATTTTACTGCCATTTCATATATAGCCTATTTGAGCCAAGAAAAAAAAAAAGGAAAGAAAGAATTGACTCAGTTCTCAAATATAGTCAGAGTCCTTGGAGTCCAAAATCTCAACCTATTGGCACAGAGTCCTCGTATGTAATCTTTCACTCTTGTGAAGTTGCCAGGAAAGGACATCCATCACAATACTAAGAGAGCCAGGAACTGCAGAGACCACATCTAGAAGCGCTACAATTGAGTAATGCAATGTAATACAATGCAATGAGACATGTGCAGATCTATACACTGGAGAAACAAAACCGCCACTTCACAAAAGCATGGCACAACATAGGAGAACAAGCCCATTAGGACAAGTGTCAGCAGTCCATCTGCACTTGAAAAGACAAATGTCACTCTTTTGAAGACAGCGAAATCCACATTCTGGATAGAGAGAATCATTGGTTTTGAAAGAGGGGTAAAAGAGGCCATTTATGTTAGAATTGAACATCCCTCTCTCAACAGAGGGGGAGGAATACAACACCACCTACCTCATAACTCCTGTCTACAATGCAGTTCTTTCAGCAGTTCCAAGATTTTGCAACCATTTGCACTTTGCTTCAGGTGACCTTGGAGGCACAGATAAACCCCCAAATGGCCTCAATGGCTCTCAGAGAGAGTGCTATTGACCAGATGACTGCAAAGAAATACAATCCTTCCATCACCCCACATCATCTTGTCAGAACATATCCTTCCACCTTCCCACCATTCAATCACAACTGATGAAGCTTCTTGGATGAGAAGCAAAATTTCTTCTTCTTCTTCTTCTTCTTCTTCTTCTTCTTCTTCTTCTTCTTCTTCTTCTTCTTCTTCTTCTTCTTCTTCTTCTTCTTCTTCGTCTCCTCCTCCTCCTCCTCCTCCTCCTCCCCCTCCTCCTCCTCCTCCTCCTCCTCCATCCCTTCCTCCTCTTCCTGTTTCTCCTCCTCCTTCCTCCTTCCTCCTTCCTCTTCTTCCATCCTTTCCTCCTCTTCCTCCTCTTCTTCTTCCTCCATCCCTTCCTCCTCCTCCTGTTTCTCCTCCTCCTCCTCTTCCTCTTCCTCCTCCTCCTCCTCCTTGGAAAACAAACAGTCCAGTTGCCTTTTGAAAAAAGCACATTTGAATTTACAATTGTGTCTTGTTTATATGATTTTTTTTTATCCTGCCTTTTTTAGTTTATAAATACCAAGTAGTCCTTGACTTACAATCACAATTGAATCCAAGAGTTCTGTTGGCTGTTAAGCAAGGCAGTTGTTAAATGAGTTTTGCCCCGTTTTATGACCTTTTTTTGTCACTGTGGTTAAGCAAATCACTGCAGTTGTTAAGAGACCGTGGCTTTGCTTGTTGGAAGTCTCCAAAAATTGTGAGAAAACAGGCAATGCTTTTGAGAAACTGTTGATGTGCTGATGAACACTGGTTCATCATCCAAAAATGTTGTGGTGTGTCACCTTTAACACATGTGATATAGATTCACCATCATTGTTCAACATCTGTTGGCCCCAGGGGTAGGCTTCAAAAATTATAGCAAGGGGTTCTTTGCCCAGTTGCTGGGTGGGCGTGGCCATGGTAGGCAGGCCTAGTCAGAGGCTCCAGAGGCTTTCCTCGAGCCTCCAGGAGGGCGAAAATGGCCTCCCCAGGCTTCAGAGGCCCTCTGGAGGCCAGAAACAGGTCCATTTCTGGCCTTCCCAAACTTCCGGTAGGCCTATTTTTCATCCTCTCCGAGCCTCCGCATGTGTCCTGCACTTACCTGCATCCAAAATGGACCGCATGGGAACTCCTGGGAGGGGAGGGGCAGGTGGGGCCAGCCAGGAGTGGGATTTGGGGGTTCTCCAAACTGCACAGAATCTTAGCTAGAGGTTCTCCTGAACTCCTGTGAACCCCCAGAAGCCCTCCCCTGGTTGGCCCCCAGTGAAGCTTCTGAGTTGGGAGACAATGCAAGAGGCCCTGGGAGAAGGAGGAAAGGAGAAGCATTCTTGATTCCTGGGATTTCGAACAGAAAACTCAAAACTTGGTGAAACTCTCCTTCAATTCCCCTGACTCATTTTTTTCTTCAGAAACAGATGGGGCAGGTTGACAATTCCACTCAACTTCTAGGTTGTGATGCCACAGCATTGGACACTGCAGAGTACAAAGAGGGTGGGGGCAAGAGGAAAAAAATACGGGGAGGAAGGGCTCGAAACATAACAGGCTGGTGAGAAATTGCTGATGCCGATGTGTGGAAAAGAGAGAGAGAGAGACTGAGGAATGCTTCCTGCTCTGGGTTGTGTAGGAGTGTCGACTGTTTGTGTCTGTAGCTGATTCCTTCACAAAGGCGAGCAGGAGGGTGACTCAAGGCAACAGGGTGTGTTTTCAGGCTGAGGTATGCGAAGTGATGTTTTCATTGCTGAGCAAATAAGCCCTTCATTCGGCAAGGACGATTTCCAGTTGAACAGGAGTGATGGGCTGTTTCTCCACAGTCTTCTCTGTGGCTGCTGCCAAGATCCGAGAGTCAGAGATAGGATCCTGGTTTGTCTGCATGTACATTGAGGAAAAATTGAGGCTTGATTTGGGTGGGTGGCTGTTTGTATATGGTTGCACCTGGGTATCCAGAAAAGGAATATCCCTTATGGCAGGGGTCCTCCCAACCCCTGGGCTGCAGCCTGGTACCAGCCCATGACCCATTCAGAACCAGGCTATGTAAGCAGCAGGGATACACACACTTGCCCACTACTCACACAGAACCATCCTCTCTCCCAGTGGTGGTATTCAGGTGGTTCTATCCGGTTCGATGGTATTTAGGTGGTTCTATCCGGTTCGGGCAAACCTGTAGTGGCGGCTACGGGAGGCTCCGTCTACCCGTGCGGACATCATCACGTCCCATTTTTGATGATCTGCACATGCGCAGAGGTATCACATGCGAGTGAAGCGAGCACGTGAGCGTGCTCACATTTGTGAATCGGTACCGAAGGTAAGTAAATACCACCCCTACCCTCTCCCCCTCCACCACCGCTGCCACTGCAAGTCTGCAAAGTCAGAAAGGTTGGGCACCACTGCCTTATGGGATTGATTTCCCAAGCTCACCTCATCTTTGTCAAGAAATATCAACCAGGTAGTAAGGAAGGGAGAGAATAACCCCAGCTAAAGCTCCAGGGAGCTGCTGCTGTCATTAAGTGATTTAACTCATATATATGTTTTGGTGGTTTATTTGCTCTAAAGCAGGGGTGAATTCCAGCAGGCTCTGACAGGTTCTGGAGAACCGGTAGCGGAAGTTTTGAGCAGTTCAGAGAATCGGTAGTGGAAATTTTGAGTACTTCAGAGAACTGGCAAATACCACTTCTGGCTGGCCCCAGGAGTGGGGAGGGAATGGGGATTTTGCAGTATCCTTCCCCTGGAATGGGTTGGGAATGGAGATTTTGCAGTATCCCTCACCTGCCATGCCCACCAAGCCATGCCCACCAAGCCACACCACGCCCACCAAGTCATGCCCACAGAACTGGTAATAAAAAAAATTGGATTTCACCACTGCTCTAAAGCAATCATAATTTAAATGGTTTCCCCTCTCCCTCCACATATTTTATCAACCTAGTGAGATAGGTTAGATCAGTGTTTTTCAGCCTCAGCTACTTTAAGATATATGGACTTCAACTCCCAGAATTCCCTAGGTAGTTGGGGAATCTTGGGAGTTGAAAGCCATACAGGTTAAATTTGCTGAGGTTGAGAAGCACTGGCTTAGACAATCTCATAGCCTACTTACTAACATCATAGCTAGATATAAAATATGTTTCATGGGTTTTGAGTAAAAACTGGCATCGAGTTTTTGGGGACATCAAGTAACGGGACTATAACTTTCTAAATTGGATTTACAAAAGAGTCTTGTTAAAGCTTTAAAGAATTTTGCGTCAAGGGGCAAAGAAAAAATGAAAAGAAATCAAGTTCTAATTGAAGGAACTAAAGATCAAGATTGTTAAAAGTAACAGTAAGAAATATAAGGTTGGTTTATTTGATCAAAATTAAAATATACCTAGTGTCTCTGGTAACGTTTAATGGGCTTTTGCTGACATCAGGAATGAAATGATAACGTTTTATGGAGTTCCATATAGGTAAGAGGTCTATATCAGAAGAAATGATCGTTTGTGTTATTTTAAGAATAGTAAGTTACGAAAGAGTTTATACTTGTGACGAAGGGAGAAGTCTTTTCTTTTTGTTTCTTTTCTTTTTCTTTACTATAGTTTTTCCCTTTCTTCTCCATTTTTCTATTTTTTCTCTACCTTCAATTTTTTTCCTTTTATTTAGTCTGTATTAATCTTTATTTTTTTAAATTGTTTAATAGAATTACTATAAAAAATATAACATGGCAAAAATAACCTGGTGCCTGTTTTGCTCTAGAAACTCTTAATTGGTGAGCCATCACACATTCGAATCTCTGATATAGGGTTGCCAGTGTACTTGAAAACTAGAACTAGAAAATAGGATTTAAAAGCTTTTCATAGGATCTAGATATTGACATGTTGACATCTAGACCCTACAAAGACCTTTTAAATCCTATTTTCTAAACAATCGCATCATCAAATCCTTCATGCCAAATATAGCAATGCTGAGAAGCAGGTTAGTACATTCAGCCGTGACAGAGATATTAATATTAAGCTGTCTATTTAATAAAGCCAGCAAAGATGTATATTTCCTGACAAAACAGCAGACATTGATGGACTGTCTTTTTTAATCCTTTGGTTTCCTCATTATTATTATTTTTTTTTTCATTTAAAGTCCAAAGGGGCAAGGAAGGAATTGTGTATCGTTTTGCTTAATAACACAGAAATCAGGGGTGGAATGCTCCCGGTTCGGATTGGTTCAATCGAATCGGTAGCGATGGCGGCTGGTGGTTCGGAGAACCGGTAACGATGGTGGCGCGAGGCTCCGCCCACGCACCCGGTTGTCATTGCTTCCTGGTTTTAACCAGGAAGTAACCTGTTTTTTACCCTCTGCGCATGCACAGAAGGGTTTGCGCATGCACAGAAGATCCAAACAGGCCCATGACATGCGCACGCATGCACTTCCAAACCAGTTGGAAAGGTAAGTAGATGTCACCCCTGACAGAAACTCTGTAATTTGTAAAAAGTGGATGTGGCCAGCCCTTCATACAGAGTCTATCACCCGAAACTATACATGGTCCTCAACTTATTTATTTATTTATTATTTATTTTCTTAAATTTATATGCTGCCCTTCTCCCGTAGGACTCGGGGCAGCGCACAGAATAAAAACATGTAACAGTAAGAAATCCTAAAAGCAGCCAATATAAAACCCCAAATAGAATAAAATCTTGTAGCAGCTCAGGGAAATTGCTGAAACAGCCATGTCTTCAGGTCGGTGCGGAAAGTGTGGAGGTCAGGGGCATTTCCGGAGTCCGATGAGTAACCCATTTCAGAGGGTTGGTGCGTCCACCGAGAATGCCCTCATCCTGCAGGCCACTAGTCGGCATTGTCTGCCCGATGGCACCCGGAGGAGGGCAGCCCTATGTGACCGCACAGGGTGGTGGGAGGCCGGTAGGAGGTGGTCCTGCAAGTACCCCAGGCCCATGCCTTATAGGGCTTTATAGGTGAGAACCAGTACCTTGAAGCGGATCCGAAGGGCAACTGGCAGCTCGCGCAGGAGAGGTGTTAACACGGGAGTAACGGGAAGCTCCCGTAACAACCCGCACAACCGCATTAAGTGAGTTTTGCCCCATTTTACGACCTTCCTCGCCACAGTTTTTAACTGAATTACTGTAGCTGTTAAATTAGTAACACGGTTGTTAAATTAATCTGGATTCCCTACTGAGTTTGCTGGTCATAAAAAGGGATCCCATAACCCTGGGACATTGCAACTGTCATAAATATGAGTCAGTCACCAAGCGTTTGAATTTTGATCCCATGACTACGGGGATGCTGCAACAATTGTTAAGTGTGAAAAATGGTCATAAGTCCATTGTAACTTTGAACATTCAGTAAACAATTAGTTGTAAGCAGGGGTGGGTTTAAAAATTTTTTGCAAGGGGTTCTCTGCCCGGTTGCTGGGTGGGCGTGGCTATGGTGGGTGTGGCCTAGTCAGCCTCCTGCACCACAGTGAGGGGAGGGGGCATTTTTGCCCTCTCCGGGCTCCCGAGGTTTTCCTTGAGCCACTGGGAGGGTGAAAATGGCCTCCCCAGGCTCCGGAGACTCTTTGGAGGCTGGAAATGGCCCCATTTCCCACCGACCTAAACTTCCAGTAGGCCTGTTTTTCGCCCTCCCCGAGCCTCTAAGTGTGCTCTGCAGTTACCTGCATCCAAAATGGGCCACGTGGGGACTCCTGAGAGGGGCGGGGTGGATGGAGTCGGCCAGGAGTGGGATTTTAGGGTTCTCCAAACTGCACAGAATCTTAGCTAGAGGTTCTCCCGAACCCCTAGCAACCCACCCCTGGTTGTAAGTCAAGGACTATTTATGTATACATGGGAGGCCTGTGTAGGATGACTCCCTTTTTATTTTTTTTCATTTTACTGCTTGTTATTGTTTGAATTTCCCTACCTAAAGAAAAGCACAATCATATTTCTGTATGCCAGTATGTTTACATTTATATTTCTTGGCTTGGCCTTCGGTATTTTGTGAAGAATGTAATTGAAGTAGGTGTATATTTTGCAGCAGCCACAAGTTTCTGCATATTTTGTTTATGTTAAAACTCACGCCCTGCTCTCTGCTTTAGCTGCATGCATAAGCAATCATGTGTTTTGGGAACATCCGACATTTTCCCCCCCACGTGCTGCTATACAAAACCTCACTCCACCTTTGCCTTTTGGTGAATGGAAGCCACACAATTGCATGTGTGCTGAAATTATTTCTACATTAATTGTGTGATCCATTCTCATCCACGGATGTGTTTTATTTTTTGCGTTGCGGACTACACGGGAGTTCAGGTACTCCTTGTTTTACGACGATAATGAAGCTTGCCCGTCGCAATCATGATGATCATAAAATAGCCTGTGAGCAGAGGTGGGATTCAGCTGGTTCTGTCCAGTTCAGGGGAACCGATAGTGGCGAATGCGGGAGGCTCTGCCCACCCGCCTGGATGTAATGCGCGAGCGAAGAGCATGTGCGGAAGGCCGTGCGCATGCGCGCGCTCACATTTGAGAACCGGTAGGGTAGGTTAGTGAATCCCACCTCTGCCCATGACTCAGCTGATTTTATAACTGTTTTTGGAGCTGTCGTTAAGTGAACTAATGGTTCACTACAGGCCAGTTTTGCTGAAAACTGGAAGTACATGCCTTTTTTTTTGGAGGGGGGAGGGAAAACTATAATAAAATATAGTCAAATGACGGCAGGACACCGCAAATGACCTAAATGAAGATCGGTTGATGAACTCCTGTCAGACACTCACAGGCGTGGCAGCCCTGGGAATTGCAGAATTGGAACATAAGCATCCCTAGAAATGTCCGTTGTAACTTCAAAAGGTAGGACTACCTAACAGTGGTGGGATTCAACCGGTTCGTACCACTTCGGACGAACCAGTTGTTAAATTGCTGGCTGGCCCTGCCCCTTCCCTCCTCGTCCCTTCCAGAAGTCCCCACCCGCCCCATTTTGGCTCCCAGGTAAATGTAGGGAGGCCTAATAGGCCCAAAACGGGGCACGGGGTATGTGTGTGTGTGTGTGTGTGTGTGTGCACGCACAGTGCGGCTCTCCTGCGTCCCATTTTTGCTCCCAGGTGGCTGCAGGGAAGCCTACTAGGCCCAAAATGAGGCACGAGGAGGCGGCGCACCCCCCCCCCAACCCCGCTGTCTGTTTTTTATCCCAGGGGAGTACAGGAGGCCGAGCGCTGCCTGTCACACACCCTGGCCCCACCCACTGGCCACGCCCACCCAGCCGGTCATTGGGGCAGAGAACCAGTTGTTAAATTATTCGAACCCTATCCTATAACGCTATAGATCAGAGGTGGGGAATCATGGACCCATTATGACTTGCGGACTTCAACTCCCAGAAATCCTGAATCAACATGGCTGGCTCAGGATTTCTGGGAGTTGAAGTCCACAAGTCGTTCCAAGGGCCGTAGTTTCTCACCCCCGCTGTAGAGAGACCGAACTGATACATAATTTGGTGAGATTACCAGATTAACAGAGTTGGAAGGGACCTTGTAGGTCACCTAATCCACCCTACCACCACCTGAGGCAAGCAGGAGACCCTACACCATTTCTGACAGATAGCAGTCCAGTCTCTTCTTGAAAGCTTCTGCTCATGAAGCTCCCACGACTTCTGAACGGACAGCTACATAAATTTGATAAATAAATAAATGCGGAGGAAAAAAATAAATAAATTTTGCTGACCTTACAAAGTTTCACCACTTGCTGAGCCATGAAAATCCTATGCTGCCCAAGTCAGCTAATTAAAGTGCAAAACAGAATTCTTGGGAGGGAGGGGCAAGCGATACTCTAATTGGTTTGGTCTTGGAAGTAGCAAACTTTCAAGGTTGGCTTACGATTGTTTATTTACAGGTTCCCCCTCTGGATTAGTTGATTGTGAGACAGATTGGCAGTCAGGAAAGGCCTCATTGATATTAGCTCTTTCTCTGGGAGCAATTACAGATCGTCCTCGATTTACGACCAAAATGGAGGCCAGAATTTCTGTTGCTAAGTGAGACATTCGTTAAGGGAGCCCTGTCCCATTTTACAACCTTTCTTGCCACAGAATCACTGCAGCGGTTAAGTTAGTAATAATAATAAGTGAATCTGGCTTCCCCCCCTTGACTTTACTTGTCAGGTCACAAAAGAGGATCCCAGGATCCCAGGACAACGTGTAATCGTCATAAATATGAGTCAGCGGACAGGCGTCTGAATTTGGATCATGTGACCATGGGGATGCTGCAACGGTCGTGTGAAAAATGGTCATAAGTGACTTTTGGGTGAGGGGGCTGCTTCTAATCCGATCCCTCTGCTTTTGTTAGCTGTCAAACTTTGCTGCAAGCAGTTCCGACATATCCTGTCTTGAATGGATTTCTGCCTGCAGTGCTTGCTTTGCTTATGAATAGAGCCATCTAGATAGCTGGCTTCTTCTTTCAATAAGCTCTTTTTCTCTTAAGTGCTGGCATCTGCACTGGGCTATAAAGAAAAACTTGGGGACATAAAAACGATATACCTTGTCAGGGCCCAACTGGAAAATTAGTCTTAGCATGATTTTTCAGGATGCTCGTAATATAACCCCTACTCCCCAAAATAAGCCCCAGATGGGTGCAGATTGTCTGCCAGATGGGTGCATTTATTAACGTATTCCCCCAAAATAAGACCTAACCAGAAAATAAGCCCTTATGCATCTTTTGGAGCAAAAGTTAATAAATCAATCAATAAATAAACTTTATTGTCATTGTATGTGTATTTTGGGTGAAATTTTGGGTGAAATTTACTTGACACCCAAAGACCAGGTCCAACACACACATAATCCCCAAACACACTACCACCCACCACAACTCCCCATCCCTAAACCACCCAAACATCTACACAACAGACCAAGTAATACTGTCCAACAGCTCACTGATGGTGACCCTTTAGTTCATGGTTGAGTGCCATTATAGCTCTGGGATAAAAACTATTCAGAAAATGTGTGGTCCGAGTTTTCATTGTTCTGTATCTTCTGCCAGAAGGCAACAGTCCAAAAAGATTGTAAGCAGGATGGGAAGAGTCTCTGAGTATGTTATGCAACTTCCTCAAACAGAATATAAGAGCCGGTCTCTCTTCTCTATCTCTATCTCTATCTCTATCTCTATCTCTATCTCTATCTCTATCTCTATCTCTATCTCTATCTCTATCTCTATCTATCTATCTATCTATCTATCTATCTATCTATCCATCCATCCATCCATCCATCCATCCATCCCGATATTGATTGATATCTATCTATTTACCTGTCTGTCTGTCTTCTGTCTGTCTGTCTGTCTATCTATCTATCTATCTATCTATCTATCTATCTATCTATCTATCTATCTATCTATCATCTATCTATCATCTATCTATCTATCTATCTATCTATCTATCTATCTATCTATCTATCTATCTCTATCTACCTACCTACCTACCTACCCATCCATCCGTCCATCCATCCCAATATCTATCTATCTATCTATCTATCTATCTATCTATCTATCTATCTATCTATCTATCTATCTATCTATCTATCTATCATCTATCTCTATCTACCTACCCACCCACCCACCCATCCATCCATCCATCCATCCATCCATCCATCCATCCATCCATCCTATCGTATGTCTGTCTATCTATCTATCTATCTATCTATCTATCTATCTATCTATCTATCTATCTATCTATCTATCTATCTATCTATCTATCTATCTCTATCTACCTACCTACCTACCCACCCACCCACCCATCCATCCATCCATCCATCCATCCATCCCGATATCTATCTATCTATCTATCTATCTATCTATCTATCTATCTATCTATCTATCTATCTATCTATCTACCTACCTACCTACCTACCTACCTACCTACCTACGACTTTCTCCATTTCTCCTTTAGGGAAATATAATATTGTGCTTTTTTAAAATATTTCCTGAAATATTTCATTCTTCTGCGGGGTATCTTCTGACTTTCTACAGGAAGTCCTCTGCCTTTAGTTCTGTCAGTGAAGCAAGCACACCACGGTTGAGGCTGTCCATTCTGCAGCCATCTGAGGCATTCGTCTCATACCTGGCTTCGCTCCAAGGCTCTGGCATGGTTGCTTCATTTTTCTGGGACAAAATGGGTTCCTGAGCACCTCGTAAGAGTAATGCTAACCAAGAGACAATGAATGGCGTGTGTCCCTGGAGACAGAGCGTCTGAAGTTCTCTGTACTATTGTTTGCTCAATCTGAGATTTCTTCCTTTTGATAAGGGGCTGATGTCAGGGAACGGGAGAAAGAGGCAATGAGCAACGATATCATAACGTCTCAAGAATGGGGAAGTAAGTTGGCATTAATAGAGCCAGGGAAGAAACATGCATGACAGAAAAGCTCGAAATGGCTTTAACCAGACTTACCACCACAACTGAGATTGAACCAAAAGTGGGTTTCACATATTGTAGCTACTAGGTACTGGAAATATGAGCGCATGCATGTGTGTGATGTCAAACAACATGGCAATTTGCTCACGTGCACCGTCCTCACATGTGTGTAGCATCAAAAACACAGCAATATACAATATTCCTTTCTGTATTTCAACATACAGAAAGGAACAAGACAAGGCTGTCCATTATCTCCATTACTGTTTATATTGACTTTGGAAGTGCTGTTGAATGCTCTACGGGACTCGGACAAACTGAAGGGAATAGTTATAAGGCAAAGAGACTACAGAACAAAGGCATTCGCAGATGATCTGATTGTTACCCTAACACGACCTTTGGAATCAATCATCCAGATGAAAACCATTATAGAGGAATATGGTCTGGTTTCAGGTTTTAGCCTGAACCAGAAAAAGACTAAGATTATAGTTAAAAATATGTTGGAACCACAAAAGAATGAACTTGAAAGGGTGGCAGGCTTTGAAATAGCTACAAAGGTGAA
The DNA here is from genome assembly GCA_030761175.1 of Masticophis lateralis. Taxonomy (NCBI): domain Eukaryota; kingdom Metazoa; phylum Chordata; class Lepidosauria; order Squamata; family Colubridae; genus Masticophis; species Masticophis lateralis. The sequence goes on along the minus strand of JAUDYJ010000005.1, from coordinate 8,463,999 downwards.
ATATCTAGGGGTACAAGTTGCAGCATCTAATATAAAACTTTTTCAAAATAATTATGAGGAACTTTGGCATAAGATTCAAAAGGATTTTGATATATGGAAGAAGCTGCAACTATCTTTGCTTGGTAGAATAGCAGCGGTTAAGATGAACGTTCTACCTAGATTTCTGTTTTTGTTTCAAATGATTCCGGTGCTTAAAAATGATAAGTTCTTGATGGAATGGCAAGCAGGCTTAAATAAATTTATTTGGAATGGGAAAAAACCAAGAGTTAAACTTAAGATTATGCAAGATGCTCGAGAAAGAGGTGGCCTTAAAGTTCCAAATCTACGTTTATATTATGAAGCTGCAGTGTTGACACAAGTTGGAGATTGGATTGGAACAACTAAAAGAGAAATTTTGAATATAGAAGGCCATGATTTGCAATTTGGATGGCATGCATACTTACTTTATGAAGATAAGAGAGACAGTGTATTTAATAGGCATATCTTAAGACACGCCTGGCTGAGAGTTTGGAAGAAGCACCAGCTTCAATTGGATTACAAAATACCTTTGTGGTTGGATCTTGGGCATATTATGCCAAATATAAAGTCGCTCGGGGGGTTGTTGTACAAAGAGATACTTTTTAATGATGGGGGCAGATGGTATTTGAAATCTTTGAACACCCTGTTGGAAGAAGGAGTCAATTTAACCTGGTTGCAGTATTTTCAACTTCAAGCAAGATGGAGAGAAGATCAGAAAATTGGATTGATGCTACACGAAGAAGATTTGGTGACTCAGATAAAATGTAAAGGGCCGATGCATATTAAACGAGTGTATAATTTATTGTTAGAAAGAGATTCAGAGGGTGAATTAGTTAAAGACTGTATGATAAAATGGGCACAGAATTTAGCAGAACCAGTAATGTTGGAAACATGGGAAAAGATTTGGGTCCAGAATGTTAAATTTACACAAGCACAGAACTTGAGGGAAAATTTTTATAAGATGTTTTATAGATGGCATTTAGATCCCAAAAAGCTATCATGTATGTATCCAAATGTTCAACCTAAATGTTGGAGGTGTGATTGTTTGGATGCAACATATTTCCATATTTGGTGGACATGCAGAAAATTGAAATCATTTTGGATTAAACTTTGGTGGGTAATGCAGAACATCTTGAAGAAGAAGCTGGAGTTTTCTCCTCAGTTTTTTTTGTTGGGAATAGTTAAGGGCTGTTCAGCAATTGATACTAGATTAATTTTACACATGATTACTGCAGCTAGATTATTGATAGGTCAATACTGGAAGAAAGATAATGTGCCTACTATAGAGGAATGGATATTGAAGATGTCTAATTTGGTAGAGATGGCCAAAATTTCTGCATACCTGAAGGATAGGACCCATGAAGTTTTTGTTAAGGAGTGGAGGAAATGGGTAGAATATATGAAGAATAAATATCAAAGTAAGAAGTTTCAATTAGTGCTCAGTTGAAATTAAAACTTTTTTAAGTAATTTAAAAGAAAGTTATTGAATTTGATAAATTTCTATTTTTAAGGAGAAATGTATTATTATACTTTATGTAATTGAATTTATAAGTTTGATATTTAGACTAAATGTTAAAGAGAAATGTATATTTTTTTTCTTTTTTTCTTCTCTGATATTCAAAGAATGGAATGTATTGAATTTGATTTTTAATTATATTTTATGTAATGGAATTTACAAGCTCAATGTTGGGAATTATAGTTAATGTTATATATTTTTAGTATCTGTATGATGCTCAAAATATTTTACTAGATTTCTTAAATAGATTGTTTAGGGTTAAGTGTTTTTTTATTTAAGGTTAAAAATGTTTTAAAATAAGGTTATAGAGTTTTTTTTTCTTTTCTTAGAGGGATCTCACCTTTAAAAATTGTTAAATATGTTAAGGTTGATGTTTGTTAAATAGCGGAAGTCAAGGGGGGGAGGGAGGGGTAGGGGGGGAGGGGGGGTTAAGTAGGGGGTTGGGAGGGGGAGGGGGAAGGGGGCTTTACAATAAAATGTAATGTAAAACTTTTTCAATAAAAAAAAAACACAGCAATATAGGACAGGATTGCTCCTGGGGGACCCGCAGGTCGCCGAACCAACTGAATACCACCTCTGGAGTGAACCTTCTGCGGCCAATCAAGCAAGTTGTTTAGTAAGTCGTGTCCAATTTTACAACTTTTCCCCCTGCAGTTGTTAAGTGAACCTTGGTGGAGCAGCGGACTAAAGCGCTGTTAAATAGCACTTAGGTGCCTGCAATTACTGTGAGTTCAAATCTCACCAGGCTCAAGGTTGACTCAGCCTTCCATCCTTTCAAGGTAGGTAAAATGAGGACCTGGATTGTGGGGGCAATAAGATGACTTTGTATAAAAAAGAACACCGCTTGGGGGGGGGGGCAGAAAAGTATGAAGCTATTGCTTAACACATTGTAAGCCGCCCTGAGTCTCCGGAGAAGAGTGACATATAAACTGAACCATTAAATAAATAAAATAAACCATACAGCCGTTAAGCAATCTTGGTTCCCCATTGACTTTGCTCGTTAGAAGCCAGCTAGGAATGTCACAAATGGTGAACACGTAACCCTGGGATACTGCAAGTGTTGTAAGTACACGCTGGTTGTTAAGCACCCGAGTTGTGATTATGGGAGTTGCAGGGAATCGGTGATAGACGTGTAAGTGTGAGGACTGGCTGTATCTTTTTTCCCAGCGCCGCTGTAGCTTCAAATGGTCGTTGAATGGATGGTTGTAGGTCAAGATCTACGGTACCTGTATTTGAGAAAATTGGTTATAGGAGCCCCGGTGGTGCAGTGGTTAGAATGCAGCGTTGCAAGCTAACTCTGCCCATGGCCTGGAGTTCAATCCTGACGGGGCTCCAGGTTGTCGCGGCCTTTCATCCTTCTGAGGTCGGTAAAATAAAGACCCAGATTGTTGGGGGCAATATGCTGGCTCTGTGAACCACTTAGAGAGGGCTGTAGAGCAGTGTGAAGAGGTATATAAATGCTATTCCTTCCTTCCTTCCTTCCTTCCTTCCTTCCTTCCTTCCTTCCTTCCTTCCTTCCTTCCTTCCTTCCTTGTTTGTTTGTTTGTTTGTTTGTTTGTTTGCTTGCCATGGTGGCACGGTGGTTATAGGAGCCCCGGTGGTGCAGTGGTTAGAATGCAGCATTGCAGGCTAACTGCCGATTGCTAGGTGTTCGATCCTGACTGACTTAAGGTTGACTCAGCCTTCCATCCTTCTGAGGTCGGTAAAATGAGAACCCAGATTGTTGAGGCCAAGATGGAAAGAATACTTCTACTTTGTCAACTGCCCAGAAGTGCTGTAAAATGCTATGAGCGGTATATAAGTCTAAATGCTATTGGTATGCTGTTGTTCACCTATTAAGCAGGGGTGAAATCCAGGAGATTCTGACAGGTTCTGGAGAACCGGTAGTGGAAATTTTGAGTCGTTCAGAGTACCGACAAATACCACCTCTGGCTGGCCCCAGAGTGGGGTGGGAATGGGGATTTTGCAATATCCTTTCCCTGGAATGGGGTGGGAATGGGGATTTTGCAGTATTCTTCCCCTGTCATGCCCACCAAGCCACGCCCACAGAATCGGTAGTAAAAAAAATTGAATTTCACCACTGCTATTAAGTCTATTAGCCAGATGACTCGTCATGTTAGCTAGTTGGTAGATAACATGCAACCTAATTAGAGGCTGCATACAATTTCTAGGACCACAAAGAGGGGGTTACAATTTATTTCTGCCCTGGCAGGAATATATACGCACCCCTTGAAGCAAAGTTGCATTCCTACTGTAGTTGCATTTACTGAGGCCTCAATATCACTGAACTCATTAGCGCTGCCAACTTCTCAGCAGACAGGCGTAGGATGATGAGTGATACAACTGTGATTATGGTTGCAAGAAACAGAAAAGGGGAGCGGGATTACCGAAAACAGCCTGATTACACGTGCTCAGATTTCTTTTCCTGGTGAGAGGGAAAAAAAAAAGAAAAGAAAGAAGAAAGAAAACATGTGAAAGAGGTAGGAAGCGGCACTGACGTTAAACTGTGTAGCTTGTTCATTTCCTCCAATTAAACCCGAAACTCCCTGTTTGAAATCGGAAGATGGGGGCAAAGCAATAGATGATGAAAATGGAAAGAAAGACAAATTTGGTCTTTGGTTTTTCTGCTGAATTTCAGAGAGCTGGGCACTGGTCACTTGGCTTGCTTGATGCTTGAGCAAAACAAATCCTCCTCCTCCTCTTCTCCTTCCTTTATTCAGTATGTGTTCTCCTTCTCCTTGTCCTCCTTCCCTCCGCCCCTCCATCCTCCTTCTCCCCCCTCCTGCTCCCCCTCTTCCCCTTCTCCTTTTTCTTCTCCTTCCTCCTCCTCTTCTTCCCCCTCCTCCTCCCTCTTCTCCTTCCTCCTCCTCCTCCTCCTCTTCCCCTTCCCCTTCCTCTTTTCCTTCTCCTTCCCTCTCCTCCTCTCCTTCCTCCTCTCCTCCTTCTTCTCCTCCTTCTCCCTCCTCCTCTTCCTCTTCTCCTCCTCTTCCTCTTCTTCCCCTTCTCCTTCTCCTGCTCCTTCTCCTTCTCCTCCAGTTGCCTTTTTTTAAAAAAATGAAAGCACTTTTGAGACAACTATGACCTGGGTGACTGAAAATCTCCATAGACAGATCTTAAAGTTGATAAGGTTAGGAGCACTGATCTAGTTGATGGCAACAATGAGATATATGAAACATTTGTTTGCAGATGGTATGAGTAATTAAACCAAGAAAGATAGTTAAAGTGATATAAAATTCACATATGTATCTTTGCAAAAGGCCCCTTAGGAACAATTACTGTAGTTTAATTTGAAAACATTCCTTTCCAATTCCCACAGGATCTATATTTCCAGACTCCTGGCATACCACTTTAAGCTCTCATAGATCACTGCAGAACAGATCTCAAGAGATCATTAGAAGGAACATGTTGTAGACTCTTGAATGTGGGATCAGCACCAGTCTTTAGAGAATGTGATGACCAAGAACTGGATAGTCACGAATTCTATCACTAACCCAAAATTAGTGGTAGAACTTCAGCTTGTTTAGTCCTACAATTACTTTTGCAAAGGAGATCTTCAAAGGGCTTCCAGAATGTCTCAAGGATTAAATCTGGCAGAACATGTTACATAATGAAATTCCATACGGGAAGATTCCCCAGACTTTAACAAGAACCACCAACACTCCCCCCATCCCCAAGATTAGCATGAATCAATAAGGGAAATTCTTCAGTATGTATGGTGGCTCCGGGGAACTTCTACCATATGTGGTGGGAATGCCCAAAGGCAAAAAAATATTGGAATCTGATAAAGAGTTGGTTGGAAGAAATTTTGTTAATAAAACATAGAAGTCAAACCAGAATTTTTCCTTTTGGGAATGACAGAGGTCAAATACAAGAAAGACATAAATTATCTATTACTGCATATACTTACAGTGGCATGGATAGCCTTTGCTCAGAAGTGGAAAGAGAAAGATACCCTAATTGAAGTGGAAATACTACTAATAATTTTCAACTGTGCAGAAATGGATCGACTCACCTTGGAACTCAAGGATAAAAGCAAAACATTGTACTATAAAATCTGGGAATAATTCTACGAATGGTTCGACAACAGGAGGATAGCTGAGACAAATGTATAGTGTTAGCCTAGAAATATATACGTTATTATATAGATAGGTACATGTAGGTATAGATATGTATAATTGTATAGGAATAAGGTATAGATTATTATTATTATATTATGTTTAAATAACGTATAAGGTTTAAGACATATTATCATTAGTATATTATGTATTAGTTTAAAGTGTTGGAAGATGCTTGGGACCAGTGATGTCATATTTATATCCAATGTTTTTAATTTTGAATTACTAATAAAAAACTTTTTAAAAAACCCAAGAACCAAGAAAATACCCGAGCAGGCTGGAGTGGAGACAACCATAAAAAACATCCAGAGAACAAATTACCATATTTTTCGGAGTATAAGACGCACCGGATTATAAGATCCACCTACCTTTTTTCGTGAGGAAAACAAGAAAAAGAAATCTGCCTCTGCCTCCCAGCAGTTTTGCTTCGTTGCAGCAAACAGCCAACAGCCTGCTTTACTTTCATTTTCATTTTCAGCATAGCTTGATTAGCACAAGGGGAAAAAAAACCTGCTCCGGCAATTTATCTCCTTGCAGCAAGCAGGAGAGGCCCGTGCAAAACAGCTGAGAGTTGGGAGGCTGATCCAATCAACTTGTGCTAATTAGGCTGTGCTGAAGCTGAAAGGAAGCTGTTTTTTTCTTGCTGCTTGCTGCAAGGAAGTAAACTGCTGGGAGTCAGAGGCCAAAGGGTGGGGGCCAGTGGGTGGGCAGGGTTACATTCAGTGTATAAGACACACCTAAATTTTCACCCCCTTTTAGGGGGGAAAAGGTGCGTCTTATACTCCAAAAATACGATAGTTTCCATCTTGACTTCCATCATCTCCTGGGTGAGGAATTTTATAGGTCACCTGAGCATATTCACTTCCAGAAGCAGACTTCACAACAGACCAAAAAAATTTTATATAAATACAAGAAGACAGCATAAAATGAGTATTTCTTGGATCCACATCGTCCAAGCTCTAGGCAAAGAGGAGGTTTGTATGCAGATGACTCTCAGAGGTCATTTAAAAACTACTCCATATGTTGGCTCCTCCATATCTGAGGACAGACAGTTGTGTGATATCCTCTTCCACATTTGTGAGAAACCTCAATTCAGCAGTGTTTGCTGGCCTCCAACACCGTGTCACTCTCCAATTCTGAGCAGCCACAAGTTTCCCAGAAATCAAGATGGAGACGGTGTGTCTTGTATTTATGGCACAATCATTCCTCGATGACTTGTGTTTGGGAGGAACTGCAAATTAAACTACAGGCAAGAGTTGCAGTATGAACACTGCAAAAAATATTTGTGTGATTTTTGCATCTTTTTAAGTCTTCTTCTCCTCCTCCAACTACCCATATGATTTGGAAATAAATGTTTGGTACGAATGAAGGCGAACGTGTGTCCCAGGATAATGTTGCAGGAGTCACCAGAGCCAGAGGGGAGGGCGAAAAATGGGCCTATAGCTGGTTCCGGCCTCCAGAGGGCCTCTGGAGCCTGGGGAGGCCATTTTTGCCCTCCCTGAGGCTTGAGGAATGCCTCCGGAGCCTGGGGAGGGCAAAAACACCCCCTCTGTGGTGCAGGAGGCCACACCCACCATGACCACGCCCACCTAGCAACTGGGCAGAGAATCCCTTGCTAAACTTTTTGAAGCCCATCCCTGGTTTAGTCTTCCAAGTCTTTCAAATTCAAGCTGGAATCCATTGTTGGAAGAAACATCTTTCTGGGTTCAGCTCCAAGTGGGGGAGCTGAAAGTGGGGGAGCTTAGGGGAGGGCCAAAAGCCCTACTAAGCAGATATATACAAAAGTATGAAGGCTATTGCTTAACACATTGTAAGTCGTCCTGAGTTTCTGAAGAAGGGCAGCATATATATAGAATATATATATAGAAGTCTCTGGCTTTGAACTTCCTGGGGCACAGAAGAGTATCCTGATTGGTTGTCAGACTCCAGGGTGTGGGGGTCTTAGCTAGCCTTGCTGGCTGATGTAATTTTCCCAGGTGCCATGTGGTGAGTTTCTGTTGCTAGATGGGTCCTATTGTGTTGCAGATGATGGTCCTCTGACAAAGATTGAGTTTCTGCCTCTGGCCCATTGACAAAGGTGTGTGGGGGGGGGGAGGCAGGAAGATGGGAGCTGCTTTGTCTTTAAAACATGTTTCTCCCTTTCTCATCCAGGGAAATATATTTTGCTTTTTTAATATTTCCTAAAATATTTCATTCTTCTAGGAGAGGGGCAGGCGCGAACGTCCTACACCACACATAGGGAACTTCTCTTCAGCAGATTGAAGACACAGATCAGTGATGGCTAACCTTTTTGCCATTGTGTGCCAAAAGTGGGGGGAGCACGGAGGGGTCATGTGTGCGTGTGCCCATACCCATAATTCAATGTGCCCCACGCATGCACACGCTCCCCCTGCTTTTGGCACGCGATGGCACAGTGGACCCGGTAGGCCTGTTTTTCACCCTCCCCAGTCTCCAGAGTCTTTCTTGGAGCCTGGGGAGGGCAAAAGCAGGCTTCCCCACCCCTCTGGAGGCCCTCTGGAGGCCGGAAAAGGCCCATTTGCCAACTTCCAGTGGGCCCAGAAAGCCCAAAAATCAGATGCACTGAGCTAAGGAAATGTTTGCGTGCCCACCGATATGGCACAAGTGGCACATGGGCCATAGGTTCACCATCACAGCTATAAATGTTTATTATACTTCTGGATTGCTATCAACTGGATTGAATCTGGAGAAAAGATCATGCGTAAATCTTTGAAGTTCTACCAAAAAAAGACCAGAAAGGATTCAGGACTGGATTATTGAGATTTTTCTAAGCTCCCATTTTCATATCCTGTTCTTCCTCCATTTAGTCCCTACATCTTGAGTTGCCTTCATCCCTTCCCTAGGCTCACTGGCGAAGTAACCTTGAGATCGCAACCTGACAGCCAATTTAATGTGTTTTCTTCTTGTCCCTGAGGTGACACAAAAAGTATGCTGGCATAGTTTCCGCTGTCTCAACTTCTTTATTTTGCCTTGATAAATGAAGCTGGCAGGTGCTGCTGATAGCTTCAACATGGAACAAGGTGTAACAATTGGTGGGTTTCCACCCAGTTGAAAAATTTACTTCCTGATCAGGGGTTGGAGACAAGGCATGTTTTGAGACATGGGTAGACTTCAGGATGGATGGGTTGGCTGACTGTTTTTTGCTACTCAGTTGTTAATTCATGTCCAACTCTTCATGACCCCATGAAACATGGTTTATGAAGCATGGTCCGTGGTCCATAGACCATGGATTAATCCAGGGGTGAAATGCTCCCAGTTCGGACCTGATCGCCTGATCCGGTAGCGAGGGCGGTGAGTGGTTTGGAGAACCGGTAGCAAAAATCCCTGTGCACCCCTCCCCCCCACCATGCCCAGCTGAACCACAGGATCATCAGAAGCTTTTTTTTAAAAAAAAATATATCTTTATTAAATATTTACAGTAAAATTAACACACAATAAGGATTCAAAAAATCCAATTTTTTTTTACTTTTAAAACAACTTTTCTACAACCTCTTCCAACAAAAAAATGCTCTGATGATTGCACAGCTCAGCTGGGATAATCAGAGGCTTTTCAAAGCATTTTTTTCTGCAACCTCTTGGCTGAAGAGGTGATAAAAAATGCTTTGAAAAGTCTCTGAGGATCCCAGCTGAGTTGCCTGATCAACAGAGGCTTTTCAAAGCATTAGAAAAAAATGCTTTGAAAAGTTAAAAAAAAAAGTTGTCCACGCCCACCCAGTCACATTACCCCCACCACCACCAAGCCACACCCACAGAACTGGTAGTAACAAATTTTACATTTCACCCCTGGATTAATCATGGAATAATCATGGTCCCCCACTGACTCCATGGACCTAAATAAACCATGAACTAAACTGATTAATGAATGAAAAGAAAAACTAGGGGTGACATGATAGCAATTTTCCAATTATCTCAGGGGTTCCCACCCCTGTTGTAGAAGAATGGAATATTTTTAGGAAATATTAAAAAGGCAGAATATTATATTTCCCTGGATGAGAAATGGATAAGCATGTTTTGAAGCAACTCCCATCTTCCTGCCCCCACCCTTTGTCAATGGGCCATTAAGGCCTGGGCCAGTCTATTCTACATAACAAAGATCTACCTCCTTCAGGTTGAGCCATAGTAGGAATTGCCAAAGATCCAACAAAGATAAGATTAGCCCTCTACACAATAGCAGCAGAAACTCACCACATGTGACCTGGGAAGCATGTGACCTGGGAAACACATGTGACCATCAGCCAGCAAGGCTAGCTAAGGCCCCCACCCCTTGGGAGTCTGACAACCAATCAGGATACTCTTTCTGGGCCCCAGGAAGTTCAAAGCCAGAGAGAGCATAAAACCCGAAAACTCCCTGTATCTGCTCCTTTTCTGTTCAGGAACTCAAGCCATGTAATCCTGTCCACCATTAAACCATCTTTCCAAGCAGTCTCCATGTTTCCAGTGTCTTTTTCCCCACTTGGAGCAGAATCCAGAAGGATGTTTCTTCCTACACCACAAAGAAGAGGGAGTCAAGCTATTCTCCACATCACCTGAGGGCAAGAGAAGAAGCCATGGATGGAAACTCATCAAGGAGAGAAGCAACCTGGAACTAAGGAGAAATTTCCTGACAGTTAAACAATTAATCAGTGGAACAACTTCCCTCCAGAAGTTGCGAATGCTCCAACACTGGAAGTTTTTAAGAAGAGATCGGACAACCATTTGTCTGAAATGGTATAGGATTTCCTGCCTGAGCAGGGGGTTGGACTAGAAGACCTACAAGGTCATCTGTATATTCTATTAGGAACCTAGAAACTAAAACATATGAAAAATAGTTGCAGGAATTGGTTATGTCTAGTCTAGTGAAAAGAAGGACCATTATCTTCCAATACTTGAAGGGCTGTCACAAGGAATGGATCTAGTGGTCACTCTGAATTTACTTGCTCCTGTTTGTTTGTTTGCTTGCTTGCTTTCTTGGGTGCCCATGGTGTTCTCAAGAGGCTTCTCCAAAACCAATGTTAAAAAGAATCAATAGTCTTACTAATCTACTTCTTAAAAGCCAAGACCGTCAGTTATCTAGTCCAACCCCCCGCCCAAGCAGGACCCTACACCATTTCTGACAGATGGCAGTCCAGTCTCTTCTTGAAAGCTTCCAGTGATGAAGCTCCCACAAGTTCACAAGGCAGCTTCTGTTCCATGGGTTGATTGTTGTCACTGTCAGAAAGTTCCTCCTCATTTCTAGGTTGAATCTCTCCTTGTTCAGTTTCCATCCATTATTCCTTGTCTGGCCTTCAGGTGCCTTGGAAAAGAGCTTGACCCACTCCTCTCTGGGGCAGCCCCTCAAATATTGGAAGACTGTTCTCATGGGTCCCCTGGTCTTTCTCTTTACTAGACTAGCCATGCCCAGTTCCTGTAACCGTTCATCGTATGTTTTAGCCTCCTGTCATCCTGTCAATAGCTTGACTCCCTCTCCTTTGTGGCAGCCCCTGAGATATTGGAACACTGCTATCATGTCACCCTTAGTCCTTTTCATCAAACTAGACATACCCAGTTCTTGTCCATCCTATGTTTTAGCCTCCAGTTCCCTAATCATCTTGGTTGCTCCTCTCTGCCCTCTTTATATATTCTCAATATATATTTTTATAGTATGGCGACCAAAACTGGATGCAGTACTCTAGGTGTGGTCTTACTAAGGCTTTATAGAATGGTATTAATATCTCACTTGATCTTGATTGTATCCCTTTGTTAATGCAATTTAGGATTGCATTGGCTTTTTTGGCTGCTGTTGGCTCATATTTAATTGGCTGTCCACTAAGATTCCAAGATTTGACTCGGTCTTACTTCACTAGGTCCCTTCACAAAGTAACTCTGGAAGCTCATTTCTCCTGATCTGTAACTTCCTTGTTGGGACTAAAATCCAGAGGGGGGGCAGGTTCTGCAAAACTGACACCTTGCAGAGGTCCATAGATCTATGCCCTAGTGTAAAGTCCATTTTTTTCATTGCTTTCCCTTGTTTTAGTGGCCTGGCCAGCCAGAATGGAATTGAGAAAGCAGGAAAGGGAAATCAACACTGCAAAAGATGCTGTTCCTGCCCAATTTGTGATGCAGATGTTAGCAAAAGAGGAAGAACACCAGCAGCAGATGATTTATTTATTATTTATTGTATCATTAAAATTTATATGCCGCCCTTCTCCCGTAAGACTCGGGGCGACTCACACAGTAAAAGCAACAACAATAAAATACTAAAATTCAATCCAATTTAAAATCCCCAAAGTTAAAAACCCCATAGTCGGTCAGGGAATTTGGTGAAAAAGCCATGTCTTCAGGCCAACGCGGAAAGTGCAGAAATCGGGAGCTGTCCAGAGCTTGGTGGGTAACCCATTCCAGAGGGTCGGTGCAGCGTCAGCTGACGCCCTCATCCTGGGGATCGCCAGCTGACACTGTCTGGCCGACGGCACCCGGAGGAAGGCAGTTCTATGAGAAAGCACTGGGTGGTGGGAGGCCGGTAGGAGGTGGCCCTGCAAGGACCTCGGGCCCATGCCATGAAGGGCTTTATAGGTAAGTACCAGCACCAGTACCAGATGATGGCATGTTTCTCCCTGGGCCAGTAGGAGATTCCCTGCAAGGCTGTTTTCCAGTTTTCCAGTTTTTTCAAGACTGTGTACCATCACTTCCCTCTGCTGGCAAAATCAAAAGAATCATCTGCCTGAGAAGCATCAAATCCACTTACCCATCCCTGGGCCTTTTGGTGGGCAGAAGTCATATCTACCATTTAGGGAAGGGAAGTCAGAGGTCTTCATATACCAAAACGGGCAGAATCCTGGTATTCTCACAGCCCACCTGTTTCATTTGGGGATTCTTCTAGATTTAGGCAGGAGTGGAAACCCAGGCATCCCCCTGACACATTGTGTGAACCAGCCATCATGTCAAATCTCCATACTTTTTACATGTTTGTGTGTCCTGTGGTATGTGGACTCAAGAATTATGACTTGGGAACCCATGTTTGCAAACAGGTATGTTGAATGTATCCAGGCTGTTTCCTCTCCTAATCTGCTCTAGGATATCTTTCTCCCAATCCATTCACAGAGTGTGACAAAAACCAGGGACCCATGAACTATGGGCCTTTCGCCTTCTATGTTTTGTTCTTCACGAATTTCAGGAGCAAAATTGGAACAGGATTAGCAATATTCTGAATGATCACTAGGGGGCAGTAAGAGGTAACAAAAGTCTAACTCTTTGCTGCCCTCTAGTGGTTACCAGGAGTTTTGCAGCTCAGATGTGTTAGTGCTAATAAGAGTCTTCTCTTGTTCACCTCTTGTGATGAAGAAACACAGCCTATCTTTATATTTTTTCTTCAAGAATTGCAGGAGCAAAATTGGAACAGAATTAGCAATAATGATCCCAGATCTTTGTACTTTTCGTCGTGCACTTAAGACCTTTCTGTTTCACCAAGCCGGTCTGGCATAAATCTCTTCTAATTGTTCTAAATCTTTATGCTGAAGATTCTTAACTGATGAGCCAAACTGGCTTAATTATCTTATATTCACATTTTATATGTATGTTATTTTAACTGTTCACCGCCCTGAGTCCTTCGGGAGAAGGGCGGTATAAAAATTATTAAATTAAATTAAATTAAATTAAATTAAATTAAATTAAATTAAATTAAATTAAATTAAATTAAATTAAATAAATATTCTGAATGATCACTAGAGGGCAGTAGTGAGATAACAAAAGTCTAACTCCTTGCTTCCCTCTAATGGTTCCCAGGAGTTCTGCAGCTCAGATGTGTTAGTGCTAATAAGACTCTTCCCTTGCTTGCCTCTTGTGAGGAAAAAACACACACAGTCTCTTCTTTTGGTGCCCAGAATTTGTTTGGAAGCAGAACATTCTGTGTCAAAAACCAATGCCCTGTTCTCCAGAGATTCCCCTGCCTGCCACTGACACCTCAACTCAACGGAAGGCAGTACTGTGATATGGCTGACTGCCCAAAGATAGACTGTCTGGTTTTTTTCTTCTTCTGAAGAAGAATGTTTTCCTTTTTTCTTGAATAAATTCCTGGATTAAAAGTAAGGGAAACATTTCTTTGAGACCAGAGAAGCTGACTCTTTCCATCGGGGATAGAAACTATCCCCTAGCAGCCTTGTGAATGTGGTCCTTGCAAAAGGGGAACCAGTTGAGGAGAGACCAGCTGAATTCTCCCTGGTTTTTTTTCCCCCTCTTAATTTAATGCTCAGACTTTATCAAGAGATGTTTTCACCCACTGCTGCTTTGGCTTGAAAATAAGTTGAGGACTATCTGTATAGGACAACAAGGATAAAGTGAAGAGAATTCCTATTATGCCTTTTTTAATTCTGGAGGAAAACAACAGGGTCATAATTATACATACATTCTGTTCCATCCGTCAGAGATGCAGAAGAAAGAACTAGGAACAAACGTGGGTTTTGCTCAAAGGCAGACGTGGCAATGGTGCCAATGATTGCCTGGCACCACCAAGGTTCCTGACTCAAACCTCCAATGTTTTTGAGCCAGGGCGATGCTCATCATCAGGATCATTTGCAAACCAGCTGGTTCTGAAAGAGGTCCTTTGAGCAGGTGTTTGGACTTCCCTGAGCCAAATCAAATTGTGTAGTAGCTCATTTGGGATTCCATGCTGACCACATAATCTGCCTTCAAAATAAGGTATCCAGGGACCCCACACCAGGGGTGAAATCCAGCAGGTTCTGACAGGTTCTGGAGAACCCGTAGAGGAAATTTTGAGTAGTTCAGAGAACTGGCAAATACCACCTCTGGCTGGCCCCAGAGTGGGGTGGGAATGGAGATTTTGCAGTATCCTTTCCCTGCCATGCCCACCAAGCCATGCCCACCAAGCCACACCATGCCCACCAAGCCACGCTCACAGAACCGGTAGTAAAAAAAAATGGATTTCACCACTGTCCCACACCATCCCAAGACACCCATCCCTGGTTTAATGGAAGGGTCATCACACAGCTGGATTCTTGGCTCCTCTGCTCTGGAAATTGGTACATTCCTTTCCCACCCCCAGATTGAATTACGAGTCGTGTGGTTCCTTCTGTTGCGATCAGTGCTGTTCTGATGAAATTAACAGAATAACAGAGTTTAGAGGTCTTCTACTCCAAACCCCTGCTCAAGCAGGAGACTATGTCAGACCCATGGTTGTCCAATCTCTTCTTTAAAACCTCCAATAATGGAGCACCCACAACTTCTAGAGACAAGTTGTTCCACTGTTTAATTGTTCTAGTTGTTAGGAAAATTCTGTTTACTTCTAGGTTGCTTCTCTCCTTCTAGTCCTAGTTCTAGTTCTAGTCCAACCCCATGCTTAGTCAGGAAACCCTACACCACTTCAGAAAAATGGTTATCCAACATCTTCTTAAAAACTTCCAGTGTTGGAGCATTTACAAGTTGTTCCACTGATTAATTGTTCTAACTGTCAGGAAATTTCTTCTTGGTTCCTTCTCTCTTTGATTAGTTTCCACCCATTGCTTCTTGTCCTGCCCTCAGGTGCTTTGGAGAATAACTTGATTCCCTCTTCTTTGTAGCAGCCCCTGAGATATCGGCAGCCCCTGAGATATCGGAAGATATCTTGTCACCCCCACACCCCAGCTCTTCTTTTCATTAAACTAGACCAGGGATCAGCAATCTTAAACACTCGAAGAGCCATTTGGACCTGTTAACCACAGAAAAGAAAACACCGGGAGCCACAAAACCCTTCCCAAGCCTGACTATTTCCTGAGCAGCCACAAAACTAACATATGTAGTTGAATTAAATGTTCTGTTTTCTTCTGAAACTTTTCTTTTCTTGGATTTATCCATGGTTGGCCTACCAGGGTCGAAAAACTCAATAAATCGCATGCTGGCGGGTGTTGCACATTGGCGGTTGTGACGCATATTTTGAGTGACAGGAAACCACAGCAGAGGGATGAAAGAGCCACATGCGGCTCCAGAGCCCCAGGTTACTGACCCCTGAACTGGACATACCCAGTTCCAGCAGCCATTCCAGCTTGATATGGTTTAGCCTCCAGTCCCCTAATCATCTTTGTTGCTCTTCTCTGCACTCTTTCTAGAGTCTCAGAGGAGAGGGGGAAAATTGAAAAAGGCATTGACTCTCTCTGTTTTAGTAAAATGAAGCATTAACATTGAACCTCAACTTTTTACTTTTCTTCAATAATATAGACTAGCCCTTTCTATAACAGCAAATCAATCTAACTAGTAAAACCCAAAACCAAGGTTTCATTTATAATTGAAAACTTATAATTTACTTCAAAAGGAAGAGAGATGTACATTTACCATTGTACATAAATGGTGCGGAGGTGGAGGGGGTGGGTAGTTTTAAATTTCTGGGCATTTATATCTCGGAGGACCTCTCATGGACTATGAACATTAACATGCTCGTGAAGAAAGCACAAAAGAGGCTGTACTTCTTGAGAATGCTCAGGAAGATAAATCTACCTCAGCATCTGCTTCTATCCTACTATCGCAGCACCATTGAGAGTGTCCTGACATACGGCATTCTTGCGTGGTATGGGAGCAGCTCTGCAGCGGACAAAAAAGCTCTACAGAGAATTATTAAAACTGCCCAGAATATCATCGGGCTCCAGCTACCAGCCCTGGACGACATCTTCGCATCTCACTGCTTAAGGAAGTTGCATAACATTCTCAGAGACTCTTCCCATCCTGCTTACCATCTTTTTGGACTGTTGCCTTCTGGCAGAAGATACAGAACAATTAAAACTCGGACCACACGTCTTCTGAATAGTTCTTATCTCAGAACTATCTCAGAACCATGAACTAAAGGGCCACCATCAGTGACCTGTTGGACAGCATTACTTGGTCTGTTGAGTGGATGTTTGTGTGGTTCAGGGGTGGGGAATTTGTGGTGGATGTGGGGGGGAGGTATTTGGGGTTTGTTATGTGTGTTGGGCCTGGTCTTTGCGTGTTAAGTGAGTTTTGTTGTATGGATATACTGTGTATATATGTACAATGACAATAAAGTTATTATATTATTATTATTATGCTCCTTTTTCAACCAGTAGGAAAGCCGCCTAAAATCCTGAGAACTGGGGTGAGGGGGGAGGGGGAAGAGAGATTATGGGAAGAAAAAGCCCCACTACTATCTACATACTGATATCTCCATTTCTGAAGCTCCAAAGCTTAGCCTTGGGAGGGAGAGAAGAATGAAGAAATAGTGAGGCAGGATGTTGAATTAGGAGAGAGAGATCAAACCCGCTTCTCCCAAGATCAAGGGACAGATGAGTCAGTGTCTACCGATGGCTGGTTTGCAAATCCTCAGTGGCTCTTTATCTCCCCTGATGTCACCCTCTGGATTCCCAGAGAAGGATCTCACCCGTCAATCTCACCTTCCAACCCGTTCCTTTCCTTGCAAAAGCTCTTCTATGGTAGCCGCGTTTATTTATCGTGCTGGCTGGAACTTGGAGAAAGCAATTCAGCCTGGCTATATTTAGCAGTTAACAAACACGGCATCTGCACAGAGAAGGGTTGAGCCATCGTTCTGGATCGAAGGCAAAACAGATGATTCAGAGTTTCACCCGGCTACAGCTCTCTAAACCGAAGGAATCTTTTCCCAGGGTCCCCAGCCAGAGGTGGGTTTGAGCAGGTTCGGGCCAGTTCTGGAGAACCGATAGCGGAAATTTTGAATAGTTCAGAGAACCGGTTGTAAAAATTCTGACTGGCCCCACCCAGTGATGGGATTCAAGTAATTTAACAACTGGTTCTCTGCCCTAATGATTTCTTCCAACAACCAGTTTGCCAAACTGCTCAGAAAGTTAACAACCGGTTCTCCCGAAGAACTGGCTGAATCCCACCACTGTCCCCACCCCTATCTATTCTCTGCCTCCCAAGTCCCAGCTGATCGGGAGGAAATTGGGATTTTGCAGTATCCTTCCCCTGGACTGGGGAGGGAATGGAGATTTTACAATATCCTTCCCCTGCCATGCCCACCAAGCCACGCCCACAGAACCGGTAGTAAAAAATTTTGAAACCCATCACTGTCCCCAGCAGTTGGGCCACAATGCTGCCTTAGCAGGGCCACACTTGGAATAGTGCATCCAGTATTGGTCACCGTGATATAAAAAAGATTCAAATAAATATATTTATTTTTTAAAAAAATACATCTCTATAAAAAGGTCTTCAGAAGTTGTGGGTGCTTCGTCATTACTGGGTTGTTGTTGTTTTTTTTAAAGAAAAGACTGAACAGCCCCTTGTTTGAAATGAAAAGAAGGACTAGGGGTGGCACGATAGCACGGTTCCAATATTTGGAACAGGGCTGCCGCAAAGAAGAGGGAGTCAACCTACTCTCCAAATTAGAGGAAGGCAGGACAAGAAGCAATGGGTGGAAACAAATCAAGGAGAGAAACAACCTAGAACTAAGGAGAAATTTCCCGACATTGAGAACAATTAATCAGTGGAGTGGCTTGCCTTCAAAAATTGTGGGTCCTCCATTACTGGAGGTTTTTAAGAAGAGACTGGACAGCCACTTGTCTGAAATGGCATAGTCTCCTGCTTGACCAGGGAGTAGAAGGTCTCTTCCAGCTCTATTCTGATTGACTGATATTTGGAGACTCTAGAAAGAGTGCAGAGAAGAGCAAGAAAGGTGATTAGGGGCCTGGAGGCTAAAAAATATGAAGAACGGTTGCAGGAACTGGGTCTGTCTAGTTTAATGAAAAGAAAGACTAGGGGAGACTTGATAACATGTCTCCCCTAGTCTCTGTTCTCTGTGGCCACATCGACCCTCTGGAATGGGTTACCCACTGGGCTCTGGACGGCCCCCGACCTCCGCACTTTCCGTGCCGACCTGAAGACATGGCTTTTTCAGCAAACTCCCTGATCTGCCGCGAGGGTTTTAATTGTTGGGGATTTTAATTTGGCTTGTTTTTATTGTTATGCTGTTTTATTCTGTGAGCCGCACCGAGTCCTACGGGAGAAGGGTGGCATATAAATTTGATAAAATAATAACAACAACAACAACAACAACAACAACAACAGGGTTCTACTATCTCAGGGGCTGTCACAAAGAAGAGGGAATCAAACTATTCTCCAAAGCACCTGAAGGTAGAAGAAGCAACGGATGGAAACTAATCAAGGATTAGTAGGTTAGTAGATTAGTAGGCCTACTCATGGTACCATCATTAAAACAATGTTGTCTGGTGGTTCCAAGGGAGAGGGCCTTCTCTGTGGGGGCACCTACGCTTTGGAACAAAATACCACCTGGAATATGAATAATCCCAGATCTTCGCACTTTCCAACGTGCCTTGAAGACCTTTCTATTTCAACAAGCAGGGCTAGCATAAACATCAAAATTCTATGCCAAGGTCTTAGTAGATACACCAAGTTGACTTAATTTATTATTTACTGTTTATAAAATATATTTATATGTATCTTAATCTGTTCACCACCCTGAGTCCTTTGGGAGAAGGGCGGTATAGAAATCCAATAAATAATAATAATAATAATAATAATAATAATAATAATAATAATAATAATGAGAGAAGCAATTTAGAATTAAGAAGAAATTTAGTGACAGTGACAGTCAGAACAATTCATCAGTGGAACGACTTGCCACCAGGACGTCTATGGAGATTTTCAGCCATCATCTCACTTTCCTCCAGAAGTTATGGATTGCTCCAACACTGGAGGTTTTTAAAGAAGAGATTGGATAGCCATTTGTCCGAAATGGTGTAGGATTTCCTGCCTGAACAGGGGGTTGGATTAGAAGACCTCCAAGGTCCCTTCCAACTCTGTTATTCTATCATTCTGCTAATGAAGATTAATATTATGCCTCCACCATTCCTGGACTTTCACATTTCCAAACTTTTCCAACCCATGGCTGGTCCACAGAGATTTTTTTGACAATCCTTGAGAATTGAAAAATTGAAAACACTGAAATTCTAGAGAATTTCAAGAAGCCCAGCACTGTGACCAATCAGCCATTGATAGACCAAAAAAGCCAATGAGATTCTAAGTTGCATTAACAGAAGGATACAATCAAGATCAAGCAAGGTACTAATACCACTCTATAAAGCCCTAATAAGACCACACCTAGAATACTACATCCAGTTTTGGTCACCACACTATAAAAAAAGATGCTGAAACTCTAGAAAGAGTACAGAGAAGAGCAACCAGGATGATGAGGGGACTGGAGACTAAAACATATGAAGAACAATTGCAGGAACTGGACATGGCTAGTCCAGCAAAGAGAAGGACCAGTGGAGACATGATAGCTGTCTTCCAACATTTGAGGGGCTGCCACAGAGATGAGGGGGTCAAGCTCTTTTCCAAGGCACCCAAAGGTCAGGCAAGGAATAATGGATGGAAACTGACCAAGGAGAGATTCAACCTAGAAATGAGGAGGAACTTTCTGACAATGAGAACCATCAACCAATGGAACAGAAGTTGCCTTCGGAAGTTGTGGGAGCTTCATCACTTGAGACTTTCATGAAAAGACTGGACTGCCATTTGTCAGAAATGGTGTAGGGTCTCCTGCTTGCGTGGGGGGTTGGACTAGATGACCTATAAAGTTCCTTCCAATTCTGCTAATCTGTTAAAAGAAAAGCAGACGTCTTTGTGCAAAGGATGGCAGACTCCCCACTTTCGCTCAAGGCCGCTGGCGGGATTATTTGGGGATCAGATGTTTTCCCCCCACCCACCCCGTCCCTGTTCTCTGTCCTGAATTCCCCAGATTCATGGATAGCTTTACTGTGCTCCATTCAGTCTTTGTTTTCTGCAGAAACGAGACAAAGAGGCGGGCCGTGGATCTTTAAGCTTCTTCAGTGGTGCAGGACGTAGAGATGTTTTTTTTCATCCCCAAAGGCTGGAACAGCAGGAGGTAAAGAAATGGAGAACAGCAAAGGCTCTGTGTGTTGGGAAGGATCCTTCGGTGATGTCAACGGGGTGGAATTTGATGATCCAAACATCGGGTTGGGCCTAGTCCAAATAAGAAATGTTTGGGATCTTCTTCCCTCTCCCCCCCCGCCCCCCCCCCCCCCGCTCAAACTCGAACCCAAAAAGCAACATCATTTGTTAATTCATTTTCATCAAAGGGCATTGTGTACGGCTGCTAAACCTGATCCTATTAGAAATGGGGAAAAGTCCAGCGGGAGGCAGAAACAAACACAAATGAAACAAGCAGAGTCTCTCCGGAGTAGAGACAGAGGGACACAGAGCTGGTGGTGGGGATGGTAGTGCCCAGGAGGTGTGCTTAATTCTTCACATTTCCAGGATGGCAAGGAGGTGGAATAGAATTAGAATAGAATTAGAGTAGAGTAGAGTAGGGTAGGGTAGGGTAGGGTAGGGTAGGATAGGGTAGGGTAAAGGTAAAGGTAAAAAGTAAAAGGTAAAAGGTAAAGGTTCCCCTCGGACATATGTACTAGTCATTCCTGACTCTAGGGGGCGGTGCTCATCTCCGTTTCAAAGCCAAAGAGCCAGCGCTGTCTGAAGACGTCTCCATGGTCATGTGGCCAGCATGACGAAATGCCAAAGGCGCATGGAACGCAGTTCCCTTCCCACCAAAGGTGGTCCCTATTTTTCTACTTGCATTTTTTACATCCTTTCGAACTCCTTGGTAGGCAGAAGTTGGGGCAAGCTCACCCCGTTATGTGGCACTAGGGATTTGGACTGCTGAACTGCCGACTTTTCGATCGACAAGCTCGGTGTCTTAGCCACTGAGCCACCGCATCCCTAATGGGTAGTGTAGTGTAAATAGAGAAGAGAAGAGAAGAGAAGAGAAGAGAAGAGAAGAGAAGAGAAGAGAAGAGAAGAGAAGAGAAGAGAAAGGGATAGGATGGGATGGGAGGGGAGGGGATGGGATGGGATGGGATGGAAGGAGAGGGGAGGGGAGGGGAGAGGAGAGCTGGAGGGGACCTTCGAGGTCTTTTAGTCCAACCCCCTGCTCAAACAGGAGACGGTATACCATTTCAGACAAATGGCTGTCCAATCTCTTCTTAAAAAAACCTCCACCCACAACTTCTGAAGGAAAGCTGTTGCATTGGTTAATTGTCTTCACTGTTAGGAAATTTCTCCTTAATTCCAGGTTGAAGGTCTCTCCTTCATTAGTTCCCATCCATTGTTTCTTGTCCGGTCAAAATAAGTTGACCTCCTCTTCTTTGTAACAGGCTCTCAAATTGCTACTCCGGTATTTGGAATGCAGTAACATTAATAGTAATTATTCCAAATACTGGAACACAATATTGCAGTATTTGGAAGAGGAAGAAGGAAGAAGAGGCAGAAGATGAGGAGGAATCAGAAGAAAGGGGAAGAAGAGGAAGAACAAGAAGAAGGAGAAGGAGAAGGAGAAGGACATGGAGGGGCAAGAGGAAAGGGGAAGGAAGTTGAAGCCTATCTAGGTTCACTTAGAACCCTAGGACTCCAAAACAGGCCCTACCGATTGCATTAAAACTGATTTGCAAATCAAGTCCCAGGGATTTGATTCACACATACCCCATCAGGCTAGGTTATATTTTGACTTTTTTACTGCAGAGTCCCTGACTGAAGACATCTTGATGCTTGCTAGTTTGGTTTGCTTTTGTTCTTGGGTTAGGGCAGGGATGGCTAAACTTTTTGCCATCGCGTGCCAAAAGTGGGGGGAGTGTGGTGGGGTCACATGCACGCGTGCCCACATCCATAATTCTATGTCCACCACCCCCCGCGTGCTACCCCCGCTTTTGGCACAGGATGGCACAGTAGGCCCGTTTTTTGCTCTCTCCAGGGTCCAGAGCCTTTCTAGGAGCCTGGGGAGGACAAAAATGGCCTTCCCCACCCCCCCAGGGGCTCTCCAGAGGCCGGAAACAGTGTGTTTCCTGACTTCTGGTGGGCCTAGAAGGCCCAAAAATCAACTCGCTGGCGCATGCATGCGTGCCGGAGCTGAGCTTGTGTGCCCACCGATATGGCTCCGGGTGCCACCTGTGGCACCCGTGCCATAGGTTCGCCATCACGGTGTTAGGGGGAGGGTATTGCTTAGAAGTGGGCTAATTGAGAACCAGTTTGGTGGTTAAGATGCCAGGCTAGAAACTGGGAGAGAGTGAGTTCTAGTACTGCTTTAGGCATGAAAGCCAACTGAGTGACTTTGGGCCAATCATTAGGAGACTGCGAGTTCTAGTCCCGCTTTAGGCATGAAAGCCAACTGAGTGACTTCCGGCCAATCACCAGGAGACTGTGAGTTCTAGTCCCGCTTTAGGCATGAAAGCCAGCTGTGTGACTTTGAGCTAGTCACTCACTTTCAGCCCACTTCACAGGGTTGTTGTGGTGCGGAAAATGGGAGAAGGAAGAAGTATCAAGTATGTTTTCTGCCTTGAGTGACTTATAAAAGTAATAAAGGCAGAATATCAATAAAATAATAATAAAAAATGTATAACTCCAGGCAAGTGAGAAATTTGCACTTAATTCCTACAGAAAAAGCTTTTAAGCATTTTTTTAAAAAAAATCTTTTTCTTTTTACCTGTTCTGTTAGAAACCCAGAAGTGAATATCGAATACGCCAAGAGATGGGGCTTAGGGGACTCAGGATATTAATATCTCCCTTTTGCTAAGTGCTCACTATAATATGATAGACAGTTGGAGCACTCCCTGCGGATAGAGAAGCTCTGAATAATGATATCCTCTTAGATTGCTATTTTTATAGCTGAAAGATTAATAGGACAAAGTAGGTTTTCCTCACCCCATCACCTCAGCTCTGGACTTCTGATACCAAAATGTCAGTCTCCAGGCCTAGATTTCAAGCCGGGGCTGAGAAATGGTGTTTAATGTTTAAAAGTTTCTCCAAGATCTCTACCAAGCCCCTTCCTTTTACGTCAAGGATTCTGCACATGCTCCAAAGAAACTCTTCACCTTTTTCGTGGAAAGAAATGAAATGCTGATTTATGAGTTTGGAGAGTAAGATGGACTTGGATGAAATGAGGGCTGAAGGGATTTATATAATATCGAAGAGAGAGAGAGACGGGATTATAAAAGTGCAACTATCTGTTGAAAAGAAAGTCGGAAGTCATTATATTTCTTAACTTTTATTTCTTTTCTTTTCCACACTTTCCTGTTTCTTGCTCTTTTTCGTTCCCTTTCGTTTCTTTTTCTTCCCTTTTCTTGTTTTTTTTTTCTTTTTTGATTTGTCCTCCTGGTGCAGGAATCGGCAAGCTTAAACACTCAAAGAGCCACAAAGGTCCTAACTGGAAGCCCCCCTATTTCAATTCTGGAGCTGACCAGAAGTCCAGTTCCCCCACCATAGAGTCTCCTCCTAGCACAGCATCTTTTTTCCTCTGCCAACCAGAAGTATGGTTCCCCCATCACAGAGTCTCCTCCTAGCATAGCATCCTTTTTCGTCTACCTGTCCTAACCGAAAGCCCTATCAATTGTGGAGCTGACCAGTGACAGGGAGCTGCATCAGAGGGATGAAAGAGCCACATGAAGCTCCAGAGCCGCAGGTTACCAACTCCTGTCCTGGTGCAATCTTAATAAATATAAAAAAAATTTACAAAGAAAAATAATCTCTTTCCAGTGGCTAATGGTGTTTTAGGATGGAAAGCTGGATTTTAATAAAACACCAAGCGTGCGCATTACAGGTAGTCCTCAACTAACAACCATTCATTTAGTGACCATCTGAAGCTACAACACTGAAAAAAGTGACTTTTTTAAAAAAAATAATCTTTATTTACATTTTCAGTTAAAAACAAGAGAAAAAACAAAACATCATATAGCAAACAAAAACATAGAAACCCCATAAACCCCTAAATCACCCACATAAAACATAAAAACACTATATCTTTATGTATTAATCTAATGACTTAATGTCCTGTATTGTGTATTTATATTGTAATCCGGAGAAGACAGAACCTCCTATCTATTCTTACACATTAGTCCAGTCCATTCGACCTCATTGTTTTTATACAGTATACTCTGAGTCCTACATATAATATCTCATCTATCTCGAGTTATATTTTTCCTTTTCTCTACCCATCTATAGAATTTCTCCCATGATAAACATGATTGTGTTTGGTCTTTGTCTTTTAGTTTTTCGGTCAGTTTGTCCGCCTCTGCACAATCCAAAATCTTCCGTATTATAGCTTCCTCTGGTGGGATTTTTTGGTTTTTCCAAAATTGTGCATATGTCAATCTCACCGCAGTTATCACATGTAGGGCAAGGTACCATCTTTTTTCATATTCTCTGGCCTGGAGCCAAGCAGGCATGTCTCTGGGTGCCAATCAATCTTTAAATTTAAAATTTTATTTAACCATTTTTTGATTTTCCCCCAAAACTCCACTGCTTTCGGGCATGTCCACCATTGATGGTAGTAAGTGCCTCGTTCATTCCCACATTATGACGGGTTGCCACACTTACGAGCTTCGTAGCATCCTCATGATCACATGATCAAAATTCGGGCGCTTGGCAAGTGGCATGTACAGGTAGTCCTCGACCTACAACCAAAATTGAGCCCCAAATGTCTGTTCTTAAGCGAGACATTTGTTAAGTGAGTCTAGTCCTGTTTTATGACCTTTCTTGCCACATTTGTTAAGTGAGTCACAGCAGTTGTTAAGTTAGTAGCAAGGTTGTTAAGTGAATCTGGATCCCCTGTTAACATTGCTTGTCAGCAGATTGCAAAAGGAGATCACCTAACCTCAGGACATAAATATGAGTCAGTTGTCAATCATTTGAATTTTGATCATGTGATCATGGGGCTGCTGCAACAGTCATATGTCACGTTTTTCAATGCCGTTGTAACTTCGAATGGTCACTAATAGAGCCTGGTAGTCCAGCAGACTAAAAGCATTGTGATTAACATTCAGCTGTCTGCAATTACTGTAAGTTCGAATCTCCCCAGGCTCAAGGTTGACTCAGCCTTCCATCCTTTCTAAGGTGGGTAAATTGAGGACCCAGTTTGTGGGGGCAATAAGCTGACTTTGTATAAATATACAAAAGTATGAAGGCTATTGCTTAACGCATTGTAAGCCGCCCTGAGTCTTCGGAGAAGGGCGGCATATAAATCTAATTAAAAAAAAAACTGCTGTAAATCGAGGACTATCTGTATTTATGATGGTTGCAGGGTCACAGGGCTCGTGATTGACAAGCAAAGTCAGTGGGGAAGCAGGATTCACTTAACAAACCCACCGTTCAATTAACAATTGCTGTGATTCACTTGTGGCAAGAAAGGCTGCGCAACTCAAATCACTTGTCTTGCTTAGCCATGGAAATTTCGGACTCAATTGTGGTCATAAGTCGAGGACTATCTGTACTTGACGGTAGGCCTGCCACTTGTTAAAAGCACGGCTAGAGACTTCAGTTTAGAACCTGTGTGTGTTTTTTCTCCAACTTTGACAGCTTGAAGAAGAGTTGACTTCAGCTCCCAGAATTCCCCAGCCACCAAGGTGTTACCTTAAGCTCATAGGTGCACCTGGCAAGGCAGGTAGCTGCCAGGCATGGCCACCCAAACCAGCCGTTGCAACCCCTGGCTGGGTGTTCAACCTTCTCATCATGTCATAGCCACTAATCTTCAAGAGAAATAAGCGTAGGAAATGCAGATTAAAAGGCTATTGATTAAACGTCAGGAGAAGAATTACAAATCTAATAAATGATCGTCTTTTCCAGCTTTTTTGGGAGGCGGGGGAAGACGGGAGCTGCCTTTATGAGGCTTCTTTCAACTTTATTACCAAAAAGTGTATTAAAAACCATAAAAGCAGAAACCGGGCTCCTGCAATAAATCCTTGTCTAGTGAAAAGCAGGATGGCACTTAAAAAACATAGCAAGCCCTTGGCTAGATCGCGAAGTTTTCATCTCCCTTCTTGGGAATGCTACGTAAATCCTACATTATATGTCTAAAAGCTTGTGAGGGATTAAAAAGGTTGGAAGGAAAAACCTGGGTTCATGTATGTCAGATTAGAGCTGGAAGGGACCTTGGAGGGCTTCTAGTCAAACCCCCTGCTTAAGCAGGAGACCCTATACCCCTGATGGCGAACCTGTGGCACTTGTAGCCATATTGGTGGTTACGCCAGCTCAGCTCATTTTCAGGCCTTCTGGGCCCACTGGAAGCCAGCAAACGCGCCATTTCCAGCCTCCAGAGGGCCTCTTGGGGCCTTTTTCACCCTCCCCAAGCTCCTAGAAAGGCTCTGGAGCCTGAGAGAGAAAAACGGGCCCACCGGGCCATCACATGCTAGGAGCGAGGGGGAAGGGGAGGTCACGTGTGCATGTGTGTGGGCAGGGCGCATAAAATTATGGGTGTAGGTACACATGCACATGACCCCCTCCTATCCCCACCCCCCCCGCTCCTGGCACGCGATGGCAAAAAGGTTAGCCGTCACTGCCCTATACCATTCCAGACAAGTGGATGTCCAGTCTGTCAGGTTTCGAGGTCGTCTCAAATAAATTGCATTTCAAATGAAGACTTTGATGAAAAAACTCTCATTTATTAAGCACGACATTCTAGCTCCGACTCATCGTAGCCAGCACTGACTTCCGACCCAAAAACCCTCCCTTTCCTTCCCCCACTCCTCTGCACTCATTGGCCATCTTCCAAGTCACTCTACCCCCTAATCTACTGCTCCAGCTCAAAGGAATTTCCCCCTCTCATCCCATCTCCTAGGGGATATTATCTCCAGGGAAAATAAGTAGGTGAAAAGTCAACCATCCCTTTCCAGACGCCTCCGCTTCTCCTTCTTAGCACTAGAGTAAATGCAGCTTGAAGTGCTGACACAGTCTTTTCTTCAAAACTTCCAGTGATGGAGCACCCACAATTTCCAGAGGCAAACTGTTCCACTGGTTAATTGTCCTCACTGTTGGGAAGTTTCTCCTTAATTCCAAGTTGCTTCTCTCCTTGATTAGTTTCCACCCATTGCTTCTTGTCTTGTCTTGTCTTCTGGTGCTTTGGAAAATAAATTGATCCTTCTTTGTGGCAGCCCCTCAAATACTGGAAGACTGCTATCATGTCCCCCCGAGACCTTCTTCTCTCTAAACTGACCATACCACATCCTGGAACTGTTCTTCATATGTTTTAGTCTCCAGGTCTTTAATCAGCTTAGTTTTTCCAAAGTGTCAACATCTTTTTTGTAATGTGAGGACCAAAACTGAGTGCAGTGTTCCAGGTGTGGCCTTACTAAGGTTTGATAAAGAAGTACCAATATTTCACATGATTTTGATTCTGTGCCTCTGTTTATACAATCAAGGATTGTATTTGCTTTTTTAAAAAAATTAGATTTGTATGCCGCCCTTCTCCGGAGACTCAGGGCGGCTTACAATGCGTTAAGCAATAGCCTTCATACTTTTGTATATTTTATACAAAGTCAGCTTATTGCCCCCACAAACTGGATCCTCAATTTACCTACCTTAGAAAGGATGGAAGGCTGAGTCGGCCTTGAGCCTCGAACCTTGCAATAATTGCAGACAGCTGGATCTTAATAACAGGCTATTAGCCTGTTGAGCTATCTGAGGCTCTTTTGGCTGCTGCCCCACACTGCTGGCTCATGTTTAAATGATTGTCCATTAGGACTCCAAGGTCCCTTTCACAGGTTCCCCCCTCAACAGAGTCTACGTTGTGGGTTGTTACAGGGACAATTTGTTCATTCCTCTATGTACCCATATATACAGGTTATCCTTCATTTGAGGACCCAGATTGTTGGGGCAATATGCTGACTCTGTAAACTGCTTAGAAAGGGCTGTAAAGCACTATGAAGCGGTATATTATTAATATATGGTAATGTTGTACTACTAATTAGAGCCTACAAAACATTTGCTAGACCAATTCTTGAATACAGCTCATCTGTCTGGAACCCGCACTGCATATTGGACATAAATACAATCGAGAGAGTCCAGAGATATTTTACAAACAGAGTCCTCCATTCCTCTAACAGCAATAAAATACCTTATCCATCAGACTCCAGATTTTGGGCTTAGACAACTTAGAACTATGCCGACTTCAGTCAGACCTATGCATAGTGCATAAAATTATCTGCCCGAATGTCCTTCCTGTCGATGACTGCTTCAGTTTCAACGACAACAATACACAAGCAAATAATAGATACAAACTCAAGGTAAACCGTTCCAAACTCGATTGCAGAAAATAGGACTTCAGTAACAGAGTGGTCAATGCCTGGAATGCACTACCTGGCTCTGTGGTTTCTTCCCCAAACCTCCAAACCTTTAACCTTAAACTGTCTACTGTTGACCTCTCCCCATTCCTAAGAGGCTGTAAGGGGCGTGCCTAAGTGCACCAGCGTGTCTACCGTCCCTGTCCTAATATTCCTTTTTTACTCTTTTCATGTATTCAAATTATGTTTATACTTCTACCTGTTACCTTATATATGCTTGACAAATAAAACTTATGATTATATAAGACTAAGTGCTATTGCTATTTACGAACACAACTGGGACCAGAATTTTGGTTGCTAGCTGAATTGTGCCCCATTTTACAATAGTTCCTATGGTTTTTAAGTGCATCACTGCAGTTACCATATTAAGTTGTTAAATAAATCACATGGTCATTAAGAGAATCTGGCTACTCCCATAGACTTTGCCTGTCAGAAGCCAGCTGGGGAAGTTGCAATGGCGATCACACGACTCCAGAATTCTGTAAAAACCAGTTGCCGAGCGGTCAAAATTTTAATCACATGACTGTGAGGATGCTGTGACGGTCATAAGTCGAGGACCGGTTGAAATTTTTTTCACTGTCCTTGTAACTTCAAGCAGTCGCTAAAAGGATGTTATAAATCGAGGACAACCTGTATTGATTTAGGTTCGCTTTTCAAATTCTATCCCATCTTTCTTTCTAAAGGCTTCCTTTAGGTTTATTTCATCAGTTTGATTTGAGGCCAGTCCTGGTTTCTTAATCCAGACTGATTTGCAGGGTTGTTGGGAAGAAGATAAAATAAAAGGAAATTCCAGGTTAGCCAAATTGAGGGATACATATCTAATAAATACTGTAAAGATATACAGTTAGTTAGTTAGGACTCTCCAAACTTGGTAACTTTAAGACTCCTGGATTTCAAGCCCCAGAATTCCTCAACCAATTGGGGAATTCTGGGAGTTGAAATCCAGGAGTCTTAAAATTGGCGAGCTTGTAGATCCCTGCAGTAAATTTATCAATCTCCAGAGACAATGGTCATGCCTCGATATGCTCGATCAACATAGGGCCATCAGGCTGTGGGAATGTCTGTGGGACAAGGGTGGTCAAAAAAGTCAAAATGGAGGCCAAACTATGCAGTCAAGTCCCTGTTCCCTTTTAATGGGTGATGCAGCCATAAAATAATCTGTTTATTTATTTTTGACTCTCCCCAAAGGACATTCCTTCACTTCCTTCCAGCTGTTATTTGATAGAATCTTAGGCCATTGACTAAACCACCATAAAAGCAGCTTTTTCCTCCTGATTCTAAGACCAGGCAGCCCCCAGGCAGGCGAAATTTGTTACACATCATCACCCATTACAGTAGTAGTAAGAACGTGGGGAGATGAAAAGACCCTCTCTTTGGTGATTAGACCTTCTTCCACTGGAGAGCTTTCTCTCCAGGCATTTCCTTCACATTTGCACATTTTTCCCTCAGCTCCTTTCAGAGCCATCACTCAAACTTTTCTTTTTTCTTTTCTGTTTCTTCTTTCACAGCAATTCCTTTCCAGGCTTCTGACAGAGCAGAGCAGATTGACGATGTTTTATTTGGGGAAGAAGAGACAATATGTTTGGACTGACCCACTTCACAGGATTTTGAAAATTATCTGTCACTTTATCATCTCTCTCTCTCTTTCATCTATTTTTCTCTCCCCCCCCCGTCTCTGTCTCTCTCTCTTTTTTCCCCTCTCTCATCTATTTCACTTCCTCTCTCTGTATTTTATATCATCTATCTGTCTGTTTGTCTGTCTGTCATGTATATATCCTCTATATGTCATCTGTCTGTCTTCTGTCTCTATTATCTATCTATCTATCTATCTATCTATCTATCTATCTATCTATCTATTTATCTATCTATCTATCATCTATATCATCTCTCTGTGTCTCTGTCTCTGTCTCTGTCTCTCTTTTTTCTCTCATCTATTTCTCTTCCTGTCTCTCTATTTTATATCATCTCTCTATCATCAGTCTGTCCTCTCTGTATCTATCTATCATCTCTGTCTGTCTATCTATCTATCTATCTATCTATCTATCTATCTATCTATCTATCTATCTATCTATCTATCATCTATCTATCTTCTAATCATTTATGCACCCTGAATGCTGCCAAATCAGTAGATATTTAATGAACTGAGAAACAATCAGCTAAAACATTTTGTCAACAGAGAAACACATCCACAGTAAGTATACATGAACTGAAACAACCCATAACTAATCCACACTACAGATGTTTGGGAAAAATTCCAACTTCAGGCACCACTAGAATGTGAGAAGGATTAAAAATCATGCTCAGATGTATAAGCAGCACAACTTTTCCTCGTTGCAATGCGCAAGCAAATAAAGGAAGAGGTTCTTTTGTTGCTAATGTGCCAGTTTTCTTGAACCGGCCAGTTTCCCTGAATCTCTCTCCTCCTTCTAGTGGAAGAGGAGAGGTTGGCCAGCAGCTAATCAATTTCAGTTCTGCTGGCCAACCTCTACCTAGTTCTGGCTGGCTCAGAATTCTGGGAGTTGAAGTCCACAAGTTATAAAAGGTCCATCATTCCCACATCCCTGTGATAGAGGATAATGTGTCTAAAGAAATCTGGGTCCAGATCTTTAAGGATGAGAAAAATAGCCAGGAGGGGTCAGAAAAGTCA
Organism: Masticophis lateralis; assembly: GCA_030761175.1. Taxonomy (NCBI): domain Eukaryota; kingdom Metazoa; phylum Chordata; class Lepidosauria; order Squamata; family Colubridae; genus Masticophis; species Masticophis lateralis. The sequence continues at coordinate 8,432,619 of JAUDYJ010000005.1, read as the reverse complement.
AGATGGTGGCTGTGTTTTTGCAATTGATGCCTGAGCCCTTTTTAAATGCATAGGGTAGCCATGGAACAATCTCTGTTACCTCAAAATTCTTACAAACATAAAAGAGGTAAGGTACAATTTTCAGAAAGCGAAGCTTTAAACCGTCATGTGAACTGGGTAAAAAGTATATGAATAAAATATGTTTAATAATCAGAAAGTATTCGCCAAGGGCACACTCAACAAATAATACACGCTCCTTTAAGTTCTCTGCTCTGTTCTCAGATTTCTTCCGTGAAAAGTGGTACAGAAACACGTTAAATAAATTTAAAAAATATAAGTTTTTGGAACGGGCAATCTGTAGCTCTTCCTATTCACAGTCTCCGATCCCTTTCCAACTGGCCCATCCACTTTCAGGCCCATTTCGTCACCTGAAAATTGGAAATGAAGATCGCAAGCTTTAAAAACACTCTTGATGTAACCTGTTAGAAAATGCCTCCCCAGACCGCGAGCAAAAATAAGAAATGTACCACCATCTGCTTAGCCTGTCAGAAACAATTGTGCGGCTCCAGTGTAAAAGCAGAAGGACCAAAGGAAGGGAGATAACAGAAGAACACACTTTGCCATTGTCGTGTCTGGCTCACGGTGTGCATACAGAGCGGGCTTCACTTTTGATCAATGGAGTTCTTAGACAAGGCTTTGGCGCAGTCGCTGTGAATGTACTTCGGTTCAATCACATTGGCCCAAAACGACGGCTTTCTGTATGGCTGCCGATCAGGCGTTTTGGCAGAAGCGGCCTGCGTGGATAAAGTTTGAACGCACGGAGAATCGGTCCAGAGCAGAGACTGTCCGTTGCGTATCCACAGAACAGAGGCAGCATCTGCACGTACACTGCAGACATTGTGAACAATCTCCACAGGGCGGGTGTCTCTCGCGTCAGCATACCAGAGGGGTCAAGGGCCAAAGCAGATGGCTCTGATGTGATTATACACGAAGAATGCTATGATTGTCTGGAGAGAGAGAGACATTCTCTGCCAAAGGAGTTAAAGACCTCCATTTTGAATGTTCTGGCATCTTCTAGTCTCTTCATCAGCCTTTCTCCATCCAAAATGCGCTCGACTCTGGATCCCAGAATCCATGCTCTTGGGGTCTGTAAAGTCTACAAAGGCTACTTCTGAGATGAAATGTGACATGCGCAGGTAGTCCTCGACTTACAACCTCAAGGAGGACAAAAGTCCTGTTGCTAAGCGAGATAGTTATTAAGTGAATTTGGCTCCTTTTTACAATTTTTCTTGCCACCGTTGTTAAGTGACTCGCTACAGTTGTTAAATTGGTAACCCGGTTGTTAGATGGATCCGGCTTCCCCATTGACTTTGCTTGTCGTGGAGGAAGAAGAAGAAATGTAAGAATTTCCTATAACATTGGAACAAGGCGCTTAAGACCAGGGTGTCAAGCACAAGGCTTGCAGGCCGGATCCAGCCCATGATGAAGAGCCTTGGTGACGCAGCGGACTAAAGTGCTGTTAAGTAGCCCTTAGCGGCCAGCTGCCTGCAATTATTGCGAGTTCAAATCTCACCAGGCTCAAGGTTGACTCAGCCTTCCATCCTTCCGAGGGAGGTAAAATGAGGACCCGGATTGTGGGGGCAATAAGCTGACTTTGTATAAAAAAGAACACCGCTTGGAGGGGGCCGAAAGCCCTACTAAACAGGTAGGCACAAAAGTATGAAGGCTATTGCTTAACGCATTGTAAGACACCCTGAGTCTCCGGAGAAAGGGCAGCATATAAATCCAACCAATAAATAAAAAAATAAATGATGTAGTCAGATCCACCTGTGGGTCCATCATAGAAAATGTAAGAGGCTGGTCACTTCAACACAGTCTACCCAATTCAAAGAGAAAACATGCCAGCAGTTTCGGGAGTGGCATCAAGGTGGCCCGCCCACCCAGCTGGCCCCACCTACCCAGTCAGCCACGCCCAGTAAGTGGTGTCAAGCTGGCCACACCCACCCAGTCGGCCACACCCACCAGTCGGCTATGCCTGCCTGCCCCTCCAAAGTCAATCATAGCCCTAATGTGACCCTCAATGAAATTGAGTTTGACACCCCTACTCTAGACTTAGAACTTAGATGAACTTTATTGTCACTTTAAATGTACACTAATAGGCATACATTAAAATGAAATTTCATTGCATTCAGCTCTCAAAGAGTCACCACCTCCAATATACACTATATAAACATGACAAAAAATTGAAAAAATATGCATCTAACCACATACTAAAGGTAAAGGTAAAGGTTCCCCTCGCACATCTGTGCTAGTCGTTCCCGACTCTAGGGGGCGGTGCTCATTTCCGTTTCAAAGCCGAAGAGCCAGCGCTGTCCGAAGACGTCTCCATGGTTATGTGGCCAGCATGACTAAATGCCAAAGGCGCATGGAACACTGTTACCTTCCCACCAAAGGTGGCCCCTATTTTTCTACTTGCATTTTTTAAGTGCTTTCGAACTCCAGAAAGTTGGCGGAAGCTGGGACAAGTAACGGGAGCCCATTACGTGGCACTAGGGATTCGAACTGCTGAACTGTCAACCTTTCAATCGACAAGCTCAGCGTTTTAGCCATTGAGCCACCGACCCCTGTTATATAACCACATACCTATATATATTATATGACGCAGAGAAACAACACAGTCTAGTACGAATGTATACTCTAGCATTTCTATGTCACATTTTTTTTTAAAATTTGATTTATATGCCGCCCTTCTCCGGAGACTCAGGGCGGCTTACAATGCATTAAGCAATTTTTCTCCTTCTCCTCTGCTTACTTCTACCGACCTCTCGTCCACCTATGATTTTTGCATCCTTGAGGGATGATGCAATGATGAACTGCATCTGATTACTGTTATCCCTACCATAAAACCATCTGTTGACTTTCTTTCTTCCTCTGGACTTCCTTCTTGCACCAGTGATGCATTGTCTGGGCTCTGTGGAATGACTCCCTCCTTTACATGCGGGCAAAGCTCCCTCTCTTTAATTGCAAGGAGCCCCGGGGGATTAAGGAGACCTTATCCCATCATGTCTTTCTTATCTCCTAACTTCATATGAGCTACCCTCAACCAAGGAAGGAAGATTCTGTACCAGCATTTTGGAACAGATGAGGTAAACTGTGCTATCCAGCGCTTCCTCATCCATGCTCTGGGGAGGTGCAGAGAGATACACTCAGAGAGAGAGAGAAAAACTCCCGATCTACCTTCTCTGGGATTAGAAGCTAAGCATGGTTGGGCTTGATAGTACTTGGTAGGAAAAACCCCAAGGCGATAGGCTGGAGAGGGAATTTGCAAAGCATCGCAGAAAGAAGACAGGGCTAAAGCTTTTCTGAACTGCAGCATGGAAGTGTTTGTGAAATTTCAAGATTGAAATGAAGGGAGAGGTTACCTTTAATTTCCTGGCCAAATCAGAGGGCTTTAAACTTGCCCTGGGGGTGGGTGGTGGGTGGGAACGACGGGTTAATGTCTATGGGAATTCTCAGTCATCCAGGTCCTGGTTGACCCAAAGGAGTTTTTTCAAGAGGCAACTGGATTTTCTTGTTTTTCTCTGAAGACCTTTTGCTTCTCTTCCAAGAAGCTTCTGGATGGTGGGGAATGGAAGGATTTATATTCCTGGCAGACACCTGGTCGTTTGCATTGAAAGAGTTCCAGTTTCAGCAGTTCCGAGAAGGCTCCACACCCATTTGCACCACTCAGGTGACCCTGAGGGCAACAGATCAACCTCCAGGTGGCTTCAATGGCTCTCTAAAAAGAATGCAAATGTCCAGCTGTCTGCAAGGAATATAAATCCTTCCATTCCCCACCATCCGGTCAAAGCTGAAGAAGCTTCTTGGATGAGAAGCGAAACGCCTTCAGAAAAAAAAAAAAAACAGAAAGTCCAATGGCCTCTTGAAAAAGCACCTTTGGGACAATGGCTCAATGGTTAAAGACGCCGAGCCTGTCAGAAAGCTGACAGCCCAGGTTCGAGACCTGAGTGCTGCACGACATGTGTGAGCTCCTGTTACTTGCCTCGGCTCCTGCCCACCTAGTAGTTCCAAAGCATGCAAATGCGAGTAGATAAATAGATACCACTTTGGTGGGAAGGTAACAGTGTTCCATGACTATGGAAGTATCTTTGGACAATGCTGGCTCCCTTGGCTAAGAAATGGAGATGAACAATACCCGCTAGAATCAGATATGACCAGACAGGGGAAACCTTTACCATTATCTTTCAACTTGCCCAGGGAAAACTGGAAGAGAGAACCATTCTGTAAATTGTTACAGGTAGTCCTCAACTTATGACCACAATTGGGACAGGAACTTCTGTCGCTAAGTGATGCAGTAATTAAGTGCCCGATTTTACAACCTATTTTGCTGCTGTTGTTTAGCAGATCCCATGGTTGTTAAATGAATTCGGCTTTCCCCATTGACTTCCCAGAACCCCACTGGGGAGGTTGCAAATGGGGAACACGTGACCCCAGGATGCTATGCATGGTTGCCAAGGACCTGAATTTTAATTACTTCTGTGAGCACACTGCAACAGTCATAACTGCGAGGACTGGTAGTAAGTCACTTACTAGTATAGATCTATTTCAAACTATCTAGCTCTCATCAGCTAGCCATACCCTTACTTGGATTCGAACTTGGGCTGCCTGCATATTAGGCAGTTGTATTAACCTCTGAGCCACAAGTTCTCCCTTCCTCAGCTTGAGCCAGGGGAGAGATTAAGTGTTTTTCTATTGAGCACCTGGTCCACCCCAGCATGTGGGAGGGAGAATACTGCATCCCTTTCGCCTTTCAGCTCCAATATATATATACACACGCATGCACACACACACACATGCATGCATGCATACATACATATATATTATTAAAATTGTGTTTTTAGAATCTCTCTCTTAAGGAAGGGCTTCACAAAACATTTCAAAATTGCTTCTTGCTTTAGCTTTCCTTCCAAAGCTGAATTGGGCTTCCATGCATTATCAGGTTATCCAATTAATGCATTTTCTGCACTCATCAACCATGTTGAATCTTAAACCTATCCAGCTGGCTGAGATGGAACAAAACCCCGAGCTCTCTCCAGAATTAATCTAGGATAAAAGCAACACAACTTAGCATGCTGTATAAATAAAGACATTCCAGTTTCAGCCAGCTTTGATGCCATATGAAATCTAACCTGTCAATTGGAGCATTACAATTTTCTTTAATGCATGCCTAGCAGTCTTAGCTGTGGCCCATATAATGTAGAGAAAGATCTACAAGATCACGTGAAGTGTTAGTACCACTTTGTAATGCCTCGGTAAGACCACATTTGGAAATATTGCATCCCGTTTTGGTCACCACGATATATAAAAAAAGATGTTGAAACTCTACAAAGAGTGGAGAGAAGAGCAGCAAAGATGATTAGGGGGCTGCAGGATAAACAGTTGGGCATGTCTAGCTTAATGAAAAGAAGAATAGAAGTGACATGATAGCAATGTTCCAATATTTGAGGCACTGCAACGAATAGATCAACCTACTCTCCAAAGTGTCAGAAGGCAGGTCAAGAAGCAATGGATGGAAACCAATCAAGGGGAAAACTAACCTAGAACCAAGGAGAAATTTCCTAAGAGTGAAAATAATTAGCTAGCAGAAAAGAAGTTGCCTTCAGAAGCTTGTAGGTACTTCATCACTGGAGGTTTTTAAGAAGAGACTGGACAGCCATTTGTCCGAAATGGTATAGCGTCTCCTGCTTGAGCAGGGGGTCGGATTAGAACCGTGATGGCGAACCTATGGCATGGGTGCCACTAGTGGCACGCAGAGCCATAGTGGTGGGCATGCAAGTGTTGCCCTAGCTTAGCTCCAGCGCTCATGCGCGCACCAGCCAACTGATTTTCAGGCCTTCCGGTCCCACCGGAAGTCGGGATACTGGCTGTTTCCGGCCTTCGCAAGACCTCCGGGGGGGGGATGGGGAAGGCTGTTTTTACCCTCCCCAGGCTCCTAGAAAGCCTCTGGAGCCTGGGGACGGTGAGAAACGGGCCTACTGGGTCCACCAGGCCATCACGTGCCAAGAGCAGGAGGAATGTGGGGGGGGAGTCACGTGTGCATGCGCAGGAAGGCGAGACACATTGAATTATGGATGTGGGCACACGCACCTGAGACCCCCCCACGCTCCCCCCACTTTTGGCACGTGACGGCAAAAAGGTTAACCATCACTGGACTAGAAGATCTCCAAGGTCCTTTCTAACTCCCTTATTCTGTTAATTGTTTTCTGTTTAGATGTATTTTTATTTATTTATTTATTTATTTATTTATTTATTTATTTATTTATTTATTTATTTATTTATTTATTTATTTATTTATTTATTTATTTATTTATTTATTTGTCAAACAAGATAACAAGTATAGCAGTGGTGAGTTTCTACTGGTTTGCCCCAGTGGGAGTGGCGGGAGGTTCCGCCTACCCGCCCAGACAACATAATGGATTCTCTGCGCATGCACAGAAGCACACATGTATGCTCCCGATTCCGAACCAGTAGCAAAGGTAAGTGGAACCCACTACTGAAGTATAGGTATGAACATAAACATAAACAAAGGAAGTAAATACAAATAAATGGGGACAGTAAGACAGGAATGGTAGGCACACTGGTGCGCTTATGCACCCACCCACCCCCCGCTTTACGGACTTCTTAGGAAGGTCCGCGGTAAACAGTTTGAAGTTGAAACTGTGAGGGTTTGAGAATGTAACAACATACAGTGTGGGTTCCAGGCCGACAAACTGTATTCAGGAATTGGTCTGGCAAAGATTTTGTATGCCTTAGTTAGCAATACAATATTACTGGAGAAGAAACTTTGCAAAATTAGGGTAACAACTCTTAGTGCCTTTTTGGCAATGCTGTTACAGTGAGTTCTGGGGTTTAGATTGTTTGAGATGAGTACTCCTAAGTCCTTGACTAATAAGAGAATACTCATATTCTCCTCTATGACGTACTGGTCAGAGGAGAATATGTGCTGGGAGGCAGAGCAGGCATGTGTTGGGGACTGGTCTCTCCAGCAGCCAAAATGGTCATGAGAATTTATCACCTGGCACACACCTGGAATTTATCACCTTAGGGCATGCCCATAAGCAGCCTAAACCAGCCATAATGAGCTGGGCAAGATTGAGCCCCTGCCCTGTTATCACCGCAATTTCTATTGTGCACAAATCATGAATTGAGGAAAAGATATGCTGGGAGGACACAGAGAAGAGATTGGAGAACATCGGAGCAGCTACAGTCAAGGTTAAGTGGTTTCATATATGGCAGGGGTCTCCAACCTTGGCAACTTTAAGCCTGGTGGACTTCAATTCCCAGAATTCCCCAACCAGCTTTGCTGACTGGGGAATTTTGGGACTTGAAGTCCGCCAGGCTTAAAGTTGCCAAGGTTGGAGACCCCTGATCTTTGATCAGTTTATTCAAATTCAAATTTATTAGATCAGGGGTTGAGACCAAGACTTGGTCACAAAGACAGGACCTCAGAGAATAGTTAGAGGAATCTCTGAATAGCAGTTATGGGCACATTTCAATGAGGTCTCCTATTTAAGGAATTTGGAGTAGAGTTCTTTAATTTCTAAGATGGTGAAGATGGTGAAGACCCCAACTCATCAGAATGAAAAGGTTGTTAAATCCTTCTCTGTTTGTAGAAGATTCTCAGTCATCCAGGTCATGGTTATCCCAAAGGTACTTTATCAGGAGGCAATTGGACGTTCTTGTTTCGCTTCTCATCCAAGAAGCTTTTTCAGCTCCATTCCCCACTATCCTGTGAGAAGCTGAAGAAGCTTCTTGGATGAGAAGCTTCTTTAAAAGGAAAAACCAAGAAAGTTCAGTTGCCTCCATAAAAAGCACCTTTGGGACAATCCTTCGCTGTGTTTTCTTTTAATTCCATCTGAGGTTGATTCTTTTCTGTGAATAAATTAACATTGGCTCCATGGGTTTTCTACATCCCATGCAACGGGGCGAAGAGTATGCGTGTGTTACATATTTGAAAGCAAGATTTTCTAAGCAGAGTGGAAAGTTTTGGAGCAAATCTGGCCTGCAATGCAAGGAATGTTTACAGGAACCCACCAAAGGGAGCCGAACAATGAACAAAGAGCTACTGCCAAAACTTTGAGCTCTAGCAAACAGCACATCGAGTCCTGTCATGTGACTCAGGGCCCACTTCTAAGTGTACTCAGGCTTTTATCCCATATATCCTTCCAAAAAACTGGATAAAAAGTTAGGGAATGTGCGGATTGCTCTAAATCCAAGTCCTGCCAGTGTTGACTTTATTCATTAATCCAGTCCAACCGTTTGCCCATGATCTTTTTATAAGCCCAATTTGTTGTCACATGTAACTTTTCTCTAATAAATTCAGATGTCAGGCGACTCTTTGGCAAGCTCGCACAACACAGTTGTTCAGGCTGCATGAATAGTGACAACACAGAAGGCACTTGTGCCTGTCATTCTCAGTCCAAAAACCCAGGAAAATTGCATCCTAATGCATAAAACTCAATATTACAGGTTGTTCAGGAAGGTTGCACTAAAAAAAAAAAAGAAGAAGTATGGTTTACTGAGATATGTGCCTACACAAGGGCTACATCAGGGGAAGTTGGGTTAAAAATTGCATACATTAGTATACACATGAGCCAAGGTGGCGCAGTGGTTAGAGTGCAGTACTGCGGCTACTTTAACTGACTGCTAGTTCAGCAGATCAGCGGATCAAATCTCACCGGCTCAAGGTTGACTCAGCCTTCCATCCTTCCGAGGTGGGTAAAATGAGGACCCAGATTATGGGGGGCAATATGCTATTTAGTATACTGTCTTTGCTGTAAGCTGCCCAGAGTCCTTGGAGAGTGGGCAGCATAGAAATATGAATAATAAAATAAATAATAATAAATAATAATAGTTCCTATTAACACAACAGTCTTATTAATCAGGGCTGTTTACAATCCACTGGCACCTTTCTCGCAACACGTAAGATCTTTGTGGCTTAGCACTTGTGTGAATGCAGCCCATCTAATTTATTTATGGTTTGGTATATATTATGTGAACCCTGAACCAGGTTAAGTCATTAACCAGGTTTATCATATTGTGTTAGGTGACCTTAAAGAACAGAATAACAAGAGTTGGAAGGGACCATGGAGTTCTTCTACTCCAATCCTCTTCTCAAGCGGGAGTTCCTATACCAGTGATGGCAAACCATTTTTTCCTCAGGTGCCGAAATTGTGTGCGTGCAGTATTGCACGTGCTTGCATGCCCACACCTACAATACAATGCTCCCGTGTGCCCCGCCCCTCATATGCGTGCACAAGTTCCACCCTCGCATATGCGCACGACACCCCCCCACCCCGCTTTTTGGGCCTAGCAGGCCTCCCTGAAGCCTATGGAAGGCGGAAATGGCCTGTTTCTGGACTTCCGGTAGGCCCATTTTTTGCCCTCCCCAGTCTCCGGAGACTTTCCTGGAGCCTGGGGAGGGTGAAAATTAGAGTTGCCAGGTTTTTGAGCTTTTTTCACATTATGTTCACTATTTTTTTTCACAAAATAGTGGACATTTTTTTATTCAAAAGCTTTATGATGAAATGGTATGTAATCTAAAGCTGTACAGTCTAAGAGAATAAGGATAGGAGAATCGCGTTTTGTCTTTTTTTTCATAAGTTAGAATGAGACAAAGATCGAATATCCATTGAACGCTAAATTGTTTCAATCTAATTGATCGCAATAATCCTCCAACTTTAGGAGAAATGACGAACATCTGGTTATTATCACCATGGCGAGAAGAACTTCCACCCAACACTCTCTTCAATGAAATTACTTCCTTAGAAGAAGTTTATGTTCATCTGCAGGGCGATTCATCCCTTGATAAGTGGACGTACTTTTTCAAGAAAGAGCCAGCTCCGAGTTTACTGAAACTGTTCCGGAATTGTGCATCCATTCCAATATCAAATGCAAACGTTGAATGAATTTTCAGCATCATGGGAAATTTGTGGACTGACGAATGTAACCGACTACTTGTACCATCAGTTCGAAGTGAACTTTGTATATTTTTTAATATTTCTCAACGTTGTACTGAAATTAAAGAATTATTCCTTAAACACAAAGAGTTGATCAAAGCTGCGCAGTCAAATAAAAAATACACACGACAGCAAAGTAAAATGTAATTTAATATTTTACACATTATTATAATATATTTGATGTTTTGAATTTTAAGTAAAGTTTTGAAGTGATTATTTTAATGCATGTTAAAATGTTTGTAAGAAAATATATAATTTAATTGTAAATTTTTAAAATTTTTTTACTACTTAACACACACACACACACACCCCACTTGCCTGCTATTTTTTGGAAGCAGACCTGGCAACCCTAGTGAAAATGGCCTCCCCCAGCCCTCCAGAGGCTGGAAACGGCCCATTTCTGGACTTCTGGTAGGCCCATTTCTTGCCTTCCCCAGGATCTGGGAGCTTTCCTGGAGCCTGGGGAGGGTGAAATCGGCCTCCCTCGGCCTCCTGAGAGGCCGGAAAGTGGCCCACTTCTGGATTTCCAGGAGACCCATTTTTCACCCTCTCAGAGCCTCCATGCGAGCCCTGTATTTACCTGGCATCCAATACGGGCCATGTGGAGACTCCTGGGAGCGGTGGTGTGGGTAGGGCCAGGCAAAAATCAGCTATCCAGCGCATGCATGTGTGCTGGAGCTGACCTAGGGCAATGGCTTGTGTGCCCACATATATGGCTCCACATGCCACCTGTGGCACACGTGCCATAGGTTCGCCATCCAGACAAATGGTGGTTCAATCTCTTCTTAAAAACTTTCAGCGTTGGAGCATTCACAGCTTCTGGAGGCAAGCCGTTTCACTGATTCATTGTTCTCAACTGTCAGGAAATGTCTCCTTAATTCTAGACTTGCATCTCTCTCCTTGATTCGTTTCCATCCACTGTTCCTTGTCTTGCCTTCAGGTGCTTTGGAAAATAGGTTGGTAACCACACACACACACCCCTCTTCTTTGTGGCTGTCCTTCAAATATTGGAACAGAAGAAGTTCTTCATGATTTCTATGCAGTGGATGGTTGATACATGTGCTGTCGCTGACAATTACAATGGCTATCATTGTTCATTTTATGAGTTCTCAGGTGGCGACACGTAGCTGAATACAGAGTGGATCTGGTTCATATTTTGAGGGAAGACCACAAGGAAATCCCCAAGCTGCAGGCTACCCTGAAGAACATGAAACAGCAACCGAGAAGCAGGCAGGGGCAAATAATTTCTATATTGTTGCCAAGGTACGAATGATCCATGAAATCACTTGGAGTCAAGCCCCATTAGGAGGAGTCGACTTGACCAATGACTTCACATCTTCCAGGGCCTTCGAGAAATCACCAGCCGCCACCAGATGGTTTATTAGCTGATTCTCTCGGCTTCCTGTGATAACTGCCCCCTTCCTCAAATTCCAGAAAGCTAAGCCGTTCAGACTAGCCCCTTCCTCTCTCTCTATGCTTTTCGTCCGGCTCCTGTTCCACTCCACGGGTATGCAGGAGCTTAAGCTTCACACCTCACCCCAGAGAGTCAAATCTTGCTGGGGTAGCAGAGCAGGAAAATTCTCATTAATCTTCATAGACGGGGTGTGGAAGTGGTAGATTGGAGATGAGGCGAGAAGGCGGAGGGTGTGTGTGTGTGAGCCAGCTCAGCAGAAGACGAGAGAGCTCCCAACACTCTGCAAGTGACTTACCAAGATACTTAAATTCGGCTTTGGTCCTCCGGTCGATTGAAAGTCCTTTGGGAGCAGGCCAAGCTATCTCCTGGAGAGCGAGGGGGAGAAAAGGAGGGGGGTCTGTTGCAAAGTAGAGCATCCTTCACCCTGCCATCATCTATTCTAAGATAACAGAATAACCAACTTGGAAGGGACCTCATAGGTCATCTAATCCAAGCAGGAGACCCTACACCATTTCTGACAAATGGCAGTCCAGTCTCTTCTCGAAAACTTCCAGCGATGAAGCTCCTACAACTTCTGAAGGCAACTTCTGTACTGTTGGTTGATTGTTCTCACTGTCAGAAAGTTCCTCCTCATTTCTAGGTTGAATTTCTCCTTGGTCAGTTTCCATCCATTATTCCTTTTCTGGCCTTCAGGTGCCTTGGAAAAGAGCTTGACCCCCTCCTCTCTGTGGCAGCCCCTCAAATGTTGGAAGACTACTCTTATGTCTCCCTTGGTCCTTCTCTTCACTAGACTAGCCATGCCCACTTCCTGCAACCGTTCATCGTATGTTTTAGCCTCCAGTCATCCTGTCAATAGCTTGACTCCCTCTTCTTTGTGGCAGCCCCTGAGATATTGGAATACTGCTGTCATGTTACCCCTAGTCCTTTTCATCAAACTAGACATACCCAGTTCCTGCAATTGTTCTTCATGCGCTCCACCCTCCAGTCCCCTCATCATCTTTGTTGCTCTTCTCTGCACTTTTTCTAAAATCTCAACATCTTTTTTGTATCGTGGTGACCAAAACTGGATGCAGTATTCCAAGTGTGATCTTACCAAGGCATTGTATAAAGTGGTACTAATTCTTCATATAATCTTGATTTTTCTCCCTCTGTTAATGCGGTACAGGACTGTGTTGGCTTTTTTGGCAGCTGCAGCACACTGCTGGCTCATATGTAAACGATTGTCCACCAGGACCCCAAGATCCCGCTTGCAGTTCATTTCATCTTCTTCTAGATCCAGTTGTGGTCAAAATGCCAAGATAGTGGCATCAAAGCTCCCTGAAGCACATCGCAATGGGAGAGGGTCTTGATTTTTCTTTTATTTATTAAATTGACATGCTGTCTACGTCACTGTCATATGATTCTGGGTGGCTTACAATCCACTAAAACAATGTTGTCAAAGATTTAAAAAGTAAAAAAAATAACCAATAAAGGTTATTATTTGTAGCTTCTTTCATTTCTTCATTCCATTTGTTGAAATGAGGGGTGCCTAGGTGTTCTCTGAGCTTGGCTGTTTCTTTGGGTAATTTGGGTAATGAAACAATTACCCAAGACAACATCAAAGCCAGTGGTGGGTTTCAAAATTTTTTACTACCTGTTCTGTGGGTGTGGCTTGGTGGGTGTGGCATGGCTTGGTAGACGTAGCTTGGTGGGCATGGCAGGGGAAGGATACTGTAAAATCTCCATTCCATCCCCAATCCAGGAGAAGGATACTGCAAAATCCTCATTTCCTCTCGATCAGCTAGGACTCAGGAGGCAGAGAATAGATGGGGGCGAGGCCAGTCAGAATTTTTACTACCGGTCCTCCAAACTACTCAAAATTTCTGCTACCGGTTCTCCAGAAGAGGTCACAACCTGCCGAAACCCGTCTCTGATCCAAGCTCAGAGAGCACCGAGGACCCCTTGTAAAAGAATAAATAGAACATTAATCTAAAATTAGCAAAGAAATAGCTAAGATTATGGCATTATACCATGGGGTGGAGATGGGATCCTCTCTTTAACTCATTAGCCACCTCCAGATTGATATGCCGCCATCCAGGTCTCTGGCCAAATGCAGAGCCAGGTTTTGAAGTTCTTCTGGAAGACCAAGATGGTGGGAGTGGATCTCACCTCAGAGAAGGTGTGTGTCCAGGGGTGGTATTCACTTACTTTCCCTACCGGTTCGCAAATGTGAGCTTCTCTCGCATCTATGCATGTGCCCGGCCTTCCATGAATGTGCTTTGCTGGTGTGTGCATCTTCTGCACATGTGCCCAGCCTCAAAAACGTATCTAAATAGGATGGCATAGAGCCAGGGTGAGTGGGTGGAACCCACCCGCAATTTTTTTAAAAAAATTTGATATATATGTCTTCTCTGGAGACTCAGGGCATCTTACAATGCGTTAAGCAATAGCCTTCATACTTTTGTATATTTATACAAAGTCGGCTTATTGCCTCCACAGACTGGGTCCTCAATTTACCTACCTTAGAAAGGATGGACCGCTGAGTCAACCTTGAGCCTGGTGAGATTCGAACCTACAGTAATTGCAGACAGCTGGTGTTAATCACAATGCTTTTAGTCTGCTGAGCTACCAGGCTCTTCCGCTACCGGTTCGATCCAAACCAGCTGAATACCACCTCTGTATGTGTCATGATGTTCCAGAGGGTGACAGTTGCAGGAGTAAAGGAACCTTCGGCTAACAAAATGCTTTTAAAAGTAAAAAAAAGCCTCTGATGATTGTGCGGCTCAGCTGGGATTGTCAGAGGCTTTTAAAAGCATTTTTTCTACAACCTCTTCGGCCATTCCTGCAGGACCCTCCAGTCCCCATCCAACCCTTTCCACCATCTCACTTCCATCCCTTCTTGTCACCCTTAACCACCATCATGCCAAAACTCATCTTCCCTTTGATTTTCTGCCACTGAGTCTTTGTCCCCTTCTGTTTCTCTCCCTGAAGGCTTGCAAGATTGTGCAGAGAGAGAGAGAGACAAAGACAGAGACAGAAACAGAGAGAGAGACAGAGAGACAGCGAGACAGAGACAGAGATAGAAACAGAGAGAAACAGAGAGAGACACATAGAGAGAAACAGAGAGAGAGAGAGAGAGAGAGAGAGACAGAGAGACAGAGAGACAGAGAGAGAGAGACCAAAAGACAGAGACAGAGACAGAGAGACAAAGAGAGAGACACACAGAGAAAGACAGAGACGGAGACAGAGAGAGAAAGAGAGACAAAGAGAGAGACAGAAACACAGAGAGAGACAGAGAGACAGAGAAACACTGAGAGAAACAGAGAGACAGAGAAACACTGAGAGAAACAGAGAGACAGAGAGAGAGAGACAGACAGAGAGAGAAAGACAAAGACCGATACAGAAACAGAGACAGAGACAGAGAGACAGAGAGAGAAACACACAGAGAGAAACAGAGAGAGAGACACACAGAGAAAAACAGAGAGAGAGAGACCGAAAGACACAGAGACAGAGACAGAGAGACAAAGAGAGAGACACACAGAGAAAGAGAGAGACAGAGACAGAGAGAGAGACAGAGAGACAGAGAGAGAAATACAGAGAGAAACAGAGAGACACACACAGAGAGAGAAACAGAGACAGAGACCGAAAGAGACAGAAACAGAGACAGAGAGACAAAGAGAGAGAGACACAGAGAAAGACAGAGACAGAGACAAAGACAGAGAGAGAGAGAGAGAGAAACACACACATAGAGAGAGACAGAAATACGGAGAGAGATGGGGAGATAAACGAGAAGAGAGAGAGAAGGAGAGAGAGAGAGAGAGAGAGAAAGAGAAAGAGAAAGAGAAAACAAAAGAGAGAGAGAACAAAAGAGAGTGAGAGAGAGACTTTTTCCATCCCTCCTGGGTTCCCTGATGGAAAACAGATCAACCCCCGAAGCTCTCTGCTTTCTTTAATCATCCCGAGGCACCCTTGGGGAATTTCCTTTTTGGGGGCCTTGTGGGCTGACCCCCTGGTGACCCCTCCCGGTCCAAAGAGATGCAGGAGCAGAGAAAAGCCATCACTGCTTTTTCATGCCTGACATTTGTCCCTCAGTCGCAGCCCTTCCCACCTTCCTGAAACCTTATCAGCTTGAGTTACTGAGTGGCACAAGAAACGTAACCCATCGTGTGTGTGTGGGGGGGGGGGGGGCAGGGCAGGGCTAGTCACCAGAGAGCAATTTTAAGGATGGAGCCTTGACCCGGGTCTCAGGACCCATTGATAGCTCCGTCCCTTTCACACCCTCTGGGCTAAATATGGCTCTTTGTCTGCAGTCAAAGAGGGGACTGAAATGAAGGGACCAGTTCTGAGGAAGAGGAGGAGGAGGAGAAGAAGGAAGAATGCAGCAACTGGTTAAAAGAGAGCTACGTAGTTAAAGGCTTAATTCTTACAAGAAATGTTTGGCAAAAAGTCACTCTGCTCCCTTTCCTTCTCTCAGTTCTTGTTGAATTCTGTGCATTTGCTTTCTCCTTCTCCTTCTCCTTCTCCTTCTCCTTCTCCTTCTCCTTCTCCTTCTCCTTCTCCTTCTCCTTCTCCTTCTCCTTCTCCTTCTCCTTCTTCTTCTTCTTCTTCTTCTCCCAAAGGTGCTTTTTTTTCAAGAGGCAACTGGAGTTTCGGTTTATTCTTTGAAGAGGTTTCGCTTCTCATTCAAGAAGCTTCTTCAGCTCTGACCGGATGGTGCAGAATGGAAGGATTTATGCTCCTTGCAGATAGCTGGTCATTTGCATTCTTTTAGAGAGTCATTGAGGCCACTTGGAGGCTTATCTGTGTCCTCAGGGTCACCTGAGTAGTGCTCCCGGTTCCTGCAATTTTCCCTCTAGAAATCCACTCCTACTCTCACACCATTCAAAGGGTATTCATCCCAAATTGTGTCGCTAAAAGTCTGTAGACATCAGAGCTGAAGAAGCTTCTTGGATGAGAAGTGAAATGTCTTCAAAGAAAATCCAGAAAGTCCAGTTGCCTCTTGAAAAAGCACCTTTGGGACAACCATGACCTGAATGACTGAGAATCTTCATAGATATTCTCCTTTTACTCCTTCTCCTTCTCCTTCCTTCCTCCTCCTCCTTCTCTTTCTCCTTCTCCTTCCCTCCCCCTCAGCCTCCTCTTCTCCTTCTCCTTTTCCTTCCCTCCTCTTCCTCCTCCTCCTCCTCCTCCTCCTCCTCCTCCTCTATTTTTTCTCAGTATGTTCCTGAGTTTATTTGGTGAAAAAAAGGACAGAGCAAGATGTGTAAACATGGCTTGTTCATTCACGCAGGAAATAATCATTTTTCCGCAAGTCTGTAGCCAGTGCGGATTCGCCAACTTTGGTTAAATCCAGGTTTAAACCTGGATCAGAAAGCGGGGTTGCAAAGGATAAGGGAAGATGCAAGGCAGAAAGTGAGCAAAGAAACGAACTCCCCCACCCCACCCCACAACAGATGGACCCTCCATTCCAGCTCCAACGTGCCATCCTGAGAAATTAAAACTTTTCCAGCACCCTGACAGGAATGGAGGGAATCTGAGGCTCTTTGCAAGCAGAAGAAACCGAAGCCAGGAAAAGATCATTACAGGGAAGTTATCTCCCTTTGCACAAGACTCAACCTTGGCTACTGGAAGATGGGTGGACTTCAACTCCCAGAATTCCCTAATCTGCATGCAATCTGGGGAATTCTGGGAGTTGAAATCCACTCATCTTCCAGTCTCCAAGACTGGGAAATGCTGCTTTAGAAGATTTCAAAAAACAAGAAGCTGGTTAGTGAAGGAGGCCCAATTGAGGGAGCCAGATCAAAATAGGGAAGAAGAGGCTTGTCACAGTTTTATCCTGGCATTCTGGTAAAGCAGCATTTTTCAAACATGGCCACTTGAAGAGATCTGGACTTCAACTCCCAGAATTCCCCAGCCAACATGTTTTGTTTTTTTCCCCCACACATGGCAATTTTAAGATGTCTGGAACTCAACTTCCAGAATGCCCCAGCCAGCATATTTTATTTTATATTTTTCAAACTTGGCAACTTTGAAACATGTGGACTTCAACTCCCAGAATTCCCCAGCCAACGAGGCAAGGCCCTGCTGCTTTTAATAAAGAACTAAGGCCTCACCCCCCCCCCCCCCCCAAATGATGATGACTGGAATAGGACTTCTGAAATGAACGGAGCCTGTTGCCTATTTATTAAACATAGGAAATAAAATTATGGTTGAGGAGGTTGAAATGGTGGGGGGGGGGGCATTAACTGCCCCTCCCAACATCCTGATCCTAATATACTGTAGACACAGAAGGGCCAGCCACTGGCAGTGACTGTTTAGCAAATAAAACCCACACAAGGACCAGTCATGCAATCCGCACAATATTTAGTCTGATTCTTCCTAAATGACACATTCCGTCCTCATTTCTGCATCCAAAAGGGCCAGGAATACAAGAGGCTCTTTTTATGGCTCCATGAATGTGCCCCCTTCACACATGAAAACGTCTTCATTTTCAGGGAAGGCCTCGTTCCTCCTTCGGGGACACGTCCTTCTGACTATGTTTGGCCAGGCCAGGTGTGCACCAAAGGCTTACGAAGATTGCTAAATTATCCCACGTGGAGGAGGCTTCATGCAATCGGTTGCCATCGGTTGGGCCTCCAAAAACTGAACCAAGTTTACAGCAAACCTAGTTTAGCCCATCTCAAACGAACTAAACCCTAGGTTAAGGCTTCACCTAATCTAAAATTAGGTTTAGAGTTATTAACCTAATTCTGCAAAGCTTCTTCTCCGGTAACATTGTACTGCTAACTAGGGCATACAAAACCTTTGCCAGACCAATTCTTGAATACAGCTCATCTGCCTGGAATCCACACTGTATATCAGACATTAATACAATTGAGCCGGTCCAGAGATATTTCCCGAGAAGAGTCCTCCACTCCTCTGCTCGCAACAAAATACCTTATGCTACCAGACTTGAAATTTTGGGCTTAGAAAATTTAGAACTATGCCGCCTTCGGTATGACCTAAGCTTAGTACACAAAATTGTCTGCTACAACATCCTACCTGTCAATGACTACTTCAGCTTCAATCTCAATAATACATGGGCAAACAATAAATACAAACTCAAGGTAAACTGTTCCAAACTCGACAGCAGAAAATATGACTTCAGAAACAGAGTGGTCAATGCCTGGAATGTTCTACCTGTTGTTACATCCTCAAACCCCCAAAACTTTAACCTTAAATTGTCTACTGTGGACTTCACTCCATTCCTAAGAGGTCCATAAAGGGGGCGTGCATAAACGCACCAGCGTGCCTACCGTCCCTGTCCTACTGTCCCCATTTATTTGTACTCATTCCTGTGTACATGTCCATGTTTATACTTATACCTGTTATCTCGTACATGTTTGACAAACTAAATAAAAAAATAAATTATACAAATGTTGTGGTTTGGTCAAACTCAGAAGCAGTTTGGTCTGCTAGTTAAGGCATCGGGCTTAAAAATTGGGAGGCTAGTCCCATTTTAGACATGAAAGCTGGCTGGATGAGTTTGTGCCAATCACCAGGGGACTGTGAGTTCTAGTCCCACTTTAGGCATGAAAGCCAGCTGGGTGATTTTGGGCCAATCATCAGGAAACAGTGAGTTCTAGTCCTGCCTTAAGCATGAAAGCCAGCTGGTGATTTGGGCCAATCATCAGGAGGCTGTGAGTTCTAGTCCCGCCTTAAGCATGAAAGCCAACTGGGTGATCTTAGGCCAATCATCAGGAGCCTGTGAGTTCTAGTCCACCTTATGCATGAAAGCTGTCTGGGTGATTTTGGGCCAATCACTCCCTCTTAGTCCAAGGAAGAAGGCAATAGTAAAAACCTCTTTTGGAAATCTTTTCCAAGAAAATTACAGGGACTCATTAGTCAATACTGATAGGAACAGTGGTGGATTGCCCCCGGGTTGGACCGCTTCTACAAAACCGGTAGTAAAACCGGCGGGAGGGTCCGCCCACTGACCCCAATGTCTTCCGCATGCACGCGAGCGACGCGAGTGCCTGGCCCCGTTGTGAACCAGTAATAAAGGTAAGTAGAACCCACCCCTGGCTAAGAAGGCACCAAAAGGGAAAAAAGAGAGAGAGAGGGAGAGGGGGGAAGGGAGGGAAGGAGGGAGGGAGGGAGGGAGGGAGAGAGAGAGAGAGAGAGAGAGAGAGAGAGGGAGGGAGGGAGAGAACTAGGAAAAAATCTGCAAAGGCTTCTCACAGTACCCACCTTCCTTGAGTCAATTTTAACTTCTGAAATCAAGATGATCCCACCAGAGAAATAGGTGAGCTTTTAGAGGCTTTTCATGATACCGATTTTGAGTTAAATTGTATTGATTTTATTTTCTTGTTTTCTACTCTGCTTTATTGTTGTAAGCCTTTACATGATTAGATAAGGAGGAAGAAAGAACAAACATTCAATAATCTATTATAAAGGATATTAGGAGAGAAGCCATGTCTGAGTGAGGTTAGCTCATAGCTACGCTTCCTATACCGATGCATTCAAGAAAGAATCATTCCACGCAGCCTACGATACCGACCATCGGTCAGCTCAGAGATGGGCAAAAGCATTCCACAAACGTTATGTAACTTAGAGGCCTTAATCAATGACTGCCAACTACAATGGGACGAGTATAAAGCAACTATCAATATACACAAGAGGCGTTGTCTATCAGAACTCGAAGAAGAACTAGTCATCCACTTAGAGAACGTTATTAGGACCCTTGCAAAAAAGAAAGACAGGTGAGAAAAAGGAAACAGAAGATGCAATTCAAAAGTTAAAGCCATGCTCTGAAACTTGTGCGAACCTAGTCCATAATTTATTTGAGCAAACCACCAAGCCAGTAGGAATTATGCATACCGTATTTTTCGGAGTATAAAATGCACCTTTTTCTCCCCAAAAAGAGGGTGCCTCTTATACTCCAAATGTAGCCCTGTCCAGCCTCTCAAACGGCCTCAAAAAAGCCTCAAAAACGAAGCTTCAGAAAAAAATCCTCCAAACAGAGCTTCAAAAAAAAAAAAAAGCCTCTGAAACAGAGTTTTTTGAAGTTTCAGAGGCTTTTTTTCTGAAGCTCTGTTTCGGAGGCTTTCAGAGGCTGAAAAAAAAAACCAATGCGCAGAGCTCACAACCAACGAACCTCTTGCTAAAATTCACCTCTGGGAACAGCTGATTGGGGGTATTCCACCCACCAATCAGCTTTTTTCTTATTTTCCTCCCCAAAAACTAAGGTGCGTCTTATACTCCAAAAAATACGGTACTTGAACATGATGAGGGATTCGACACACAAGATGCCACACCAAGACAATTCATAGCAGCACTGGAATCCAATTTCAACAGAGTAAGAGATACAGTAGAAGAGCCAGAAAAACCATTTTTGCCACACCTGGTAGTACATCGAATCTTCTTTATCTTGTATTTTTTTTGTCAATCTGTCCATTTCTGCGCATTCCATGATTTTAGTTATTATTTGACTGTCGGTTGGGATTGTATCTGATTTCCAATGTTGTGCATATGAAATCCTTGCGGCTGTCAAGATGTGTGTGATTAAATATCTTATGTCCTTGTCATAATGTTCTGTAAATATTCCTAATAAAAAAGTCTGTGGTTTCAACGATATATGCTGGGATGTTATTTGTTCTAATTTTATCCTAATATTATTCCAGAATTGTTTGGCCTTGGGACAGAGCCACCACATATGATAATAAGTTCCCTTTTTTTCCCTACATTTCCAACATCCCGGTGATACATTAGGGTACATCTTGGCGATTCTCGCCGGCGGGAAATGCCATCTGTAAAACATTTTTAATGCATTTTCTTTATATGCTGTTGATAGGGTTACCTTCTTGTTATATTTCCAAATTTTCTCCCATTCATCTAACTGTAACGAGTAACCAAAATTTTTCGCCCACGCAATCATATTTTCTTTAACGATTTCTTCTTGTAATACCTGTGCTAGTAAATAGTTGTAAAATTTTGTTATCGATTTTTCAATGGGGCCTAAAAATATTTTATCTAATTGACTTGGTTCTCGTTGTATTCCATATCTCTCCTTGTCTGAGTTGTATTTGGTTTTTAATTGAAAGTAGGGTAGCCAATCCAATTCTATTTCTTGTTCTTTTAATTGTTCTCTTGTTTTTAAATTTCCTTCTTCTGTCAGGAGCTCCTGATATGTTTTCATCTTACTTGGGTCTAGAGTGTTAGGGTAAATCTGAGCCTCCATCGTGGAGACCCATCTTGGCATTTCCATGTATTGCGACTTTTTAATCTCGTGCCAAATTTTAATCAGAGGTGCTCTAACCATATGTCTGCAGAACTGTCCCTGTTTTGTGTATTTTTCATCCCATAAATATGCGTGCCATCCTTTGGTTAAGTCTGGCCCTTCTATTGTTAATATTCTTCTATTTCGTAAATCAATCCATTCCCGTATCCAAGTTAATACTGTCGCTTTGTAGTAAAGTTGCCAATTAGGTAAGCCCATCCCTCCTCTTTCTTGGGCATCCTGTAAATATTTTAATTTTATTCT
This sequence comes from Masticophis lateralis, assembly GCA_030761175.1. NCBI lineage: Eukaryota > Metazoa > Chordata > Lepidosauria > Squamata > Colubridae > Masticophis > Masticophis lateralis. Next base: position 8,410,706 of record JAUDYJ010000005.1, on the reverse strand, counting down.
GGCCTTTCTTCCTTGCCATATAAATTTAGCAGTCATCTTATCCAAATCTTTAAAGAATGCTTTGCCGGGATTAATTGGTATTACTCTAAACAGGTATAAAATTCGTGGGAGTACATTCATTTTTATTGTCGATATACGCCCAATCATTGATAATTGTAGTTTATTCCATTTCTGCAGGTCTTTATCAATTTGTTTTTTAAGTTCTGAATAATTATCTTCCTTCAAAGATGATACTTTATTAGTCATTTGTATCCCTAAATATTTAATTTTCTTCGTTATTTGTATCCCCATTAACTCTTCCAATTTTCCTTGTTGGGCCTTTGCAATGTTTTTTGTTATAATTTTAGTTTTTTGCATATTTATTTTCAGTCCTGCTACTTTCCCAAATTGTCGTATTTTATTCAACACCTTAGTGCCGACCTCTAGGGGGTTGTCTACTATCAGTACCACATCGTCTGCAAAGGCCATCAACTTGTATTGTTGGTTTTTTATCTTAAGTCCGGACAGCTCCTTGTCCCTCCTAATCTCTTCCAATAGTATTTCTAAGGTTAGTATAAACAATAAGGGGGACAGTGGGCATCCCTGCCTTACTCCTCTCTTAATTTCAAAGCAATCCGATGTCTGGCCGTTGATCAATACTCTTGCTTTTTGGTTTTTATATATATTCTGTATCATCGGGATGAATTTGTTTCCTGCTTCCATTTGTTGTAATTGTGTTATTAAAAATGTCCAATTCAGGTTATCAAATGCTTTCTGTGCGTCCAAGAATATTAATGCCAATTGTTTGTCCGGGTGATATTCATAAAATTCTAATGTGTCCATTATTATTCTAGTATTTGTTTGGATTTGTCTACCGGGTATGAATCCATTCTGGTCTTCGTGTATGTATTCTGCTATAAATGTTTTTAATCTGTGTGCCATGATTGATGTAAAGAGTTTATAATCTGCGTTCAACAGCGAAATTGGCCTATAATTTTTAATATTTTCTCTGTCTGCATCTTGTTTTGGTATCAGGGTGATTAATGTGTCGTTCCATGATTGGGGAGTGTTAGCTTTCAATAATACCGCATTGAAAAGTTGAGTTAGTACTACATCCAGGGTCTCGTTCAAAGCTTTGTATAGTTCTATCGGTAGGCCATCTATTCCTGGTGTCTTATTGTTTTTTTGTTTCTTCCTTATTTCCTCTACTTCTGTCAGCATTATTGGTCTGTTCAAACACTCTACATGCTGGTCCTTTAACTTTTTCAAGTTAATTTTGGCTATGTACTCCCTCACATCCTCCTCATCTATTGCTTCTTCTGCATACAGTTCTCGGTAGAATTCAGTCGCTATTCGTTTTTTGTCTTCTTGGTTATAGTACATAATTCCATCTTTATCCTTTAATTGTATTATCGTCCTTTTTTCCTTCTCTGATTTTAGTTTATGTAGTTTATGTACTACCAGGTGTGGCAAAAATGGTACCAATGGCTATCTAAAGTGAATAATTGACCCTGCATATAGTAAAATGAATTTATACAATATACATACAGATATACATATAGTTAGGAACATATTAGGAAGATATCATACAAGAAGTAACATGGTGAATGTAAAATCAAAGGTACTAATAGTAAATTAAAGATGGATTTAACCTATTATGTATATAAAAAGAAAACTATAGAAATACGACTAAGGATGTCTAAAATTAGGAATTTAGCTACCGAGGTGAAGGTAGTTTGTTGTTTGTTTGTTTGTTCAACGTTATTGTGTTTTTCTTTTGTGTTATGTACGTCTTTCAATAAAAAATTTAAAAAAAAAAAAAAAAAAAAGAAGAGCCAGAAAAACATGCTATTAGACAAAAAGTATCGGCTATGCCGGTTACACACAAACCGATCAATACACTCAATACACAATGGAGCAACACACCTTGAAAGACCTGAAACAAGATAAGGACATCGTTATTTTACCGGCAGACAAAGGCCGTTCAGCGATGGTGATGAACCGCACAGATTACGAAATGAAGGCGTTCACCCTACTCAAGGATTCCTCAGCATATGGACAAGCAAAGACATCAAAGATGAGAACAATGGTCACCCAAGTCAGGGATGTCAAACTAGGTTTCATTGAGGGCCACATCAGGGTTGTGTTTGACCTCAAGAAGCTTGGGAGCCATGGCCAGGTTGAGTGTGACCAGAGGTGGGATTCACTTACCTTCCCTACCAGTTCGCAAATGTGAGAGCACACATCCACCTTTCATGCATTCTCGGCCTTCCATACATGCTCTTTACTCGCATGCGCACTTTCCACGCATGTGCACAGCCTCCAAAACGTGGCTAAATAGGAAGGCATTACACCCTGGCAGGAGGGCGGGGCCTTTCATAGTCATCGCTACCAGTTCGCCCGAACCAGACAGAACCGGCTGAATCCCTCCACTGGGTATGACCAGCTCCATGTCACTCATGCCAAGGCACCTGTGGTGGCCTGAGCACTCTGCCAGCGAAAACAGCTAGGGAGGCTTGAGCACGGCCCTCTCAAGCTTTGTTTTCTCTGGCACAGGGTCGCAGGAGGCCATCATAGCTGAAAATGGAGCCCAGGTGAGCCACATGCGGCCCTCCTGAGCTCCATTTTTGCTGGCAGAGGCACCGTGGGCCGTGTCACTGGATTATGTGTTTGTCAGCCGAGCGTCCATTCCTGGCCTTATGATAGCCTGCCAGAGAATTTTATCACGTATCTATAGCAACAGAGATAAGACTAGTTCTGTGAAACTTTGAGCTACTGTGTATGTCTACATTCTTTTCTTTTCTAACTTCCTGATTTATACTTCCTTTGTTCGTCTGTGTGATAGGCTGCCGGTAAAGATGTAGTTAGCTAGTTTTTCTATTTTTATAATAAAATCCTTATTTGAATATATATATTTCGGCTTTTCTTTCTTTAAAGTATACAGCATGGAAAACAAGATCCATCTTTAATTAAGTGCAATTACCCCAGGTGGAAAATGAGACTGATTTACGCTTCGACAGGCCTATCCTTCACTATTTCGAGGGTGGCCCTGTGAGCCAGATCTAAGCACCCTGTGGGCCACATCCGGCCCGCGGGCATTGAGTTTGATACCCCTGACCCAACTGAATGCTTATCTCAGCCAACTCAAACAAAACGGTCCCGATGACTGACCCAGATTGGATCTGGGTGTCCTTGATTGTTCTTTGGAAGGACAGATATTGAAGCTGAAATTCAAATCCTGTGTAGAGCCTGTGTAGCGTAGGGGGCTAATGCCTCCTACTAAAGGCAGCAATTAACACCAGCTGCCTGTAATTTCTCTGAGTTCAATCCTAGCCAGGCTCAAGGTCGACTCAGCCTTCCATCCTTTTTAAGGTGGGTAAATTGAGGACCCAGTTTGTGGGGGCAATAAGCTGACTTTGTATAAATATACAAAAGTATGAAGGCTATTGCTTAACGCATTGTAAGCCGCCCTGACTCTCCGGAGAAGGGCGGCATATAAATCAAATTAAAAAAAAAATCCTCTGGCCACCTAACGAGAAGACTGGACTTCATTGGAAAAGACCTTGATGTTGGGAAAGATGGAAGGCAAAAGTGGAAGGGAATGGCAGAGGATGAGATGGTTAGATAGTGTCATGGACCCAGTGGTCATGAGTGGTGTGTTACGGTCCATGTGGCTGTGAGGAATCAGACGCGACTTACCCACTGAACCACTAATGCTGGACTGTGGTTAAGTTCTGCAACCAAAGGTATACTCTGTACCTGCATTCTTGCAAGAAATTGTGTTGGCACCAGTGGTGGGTTTCAAATTTTTTTACTATTGGTTCTGTGGGTGTGGCTTAGTGGGCATGGCATGGCTTGGTGGGCGCGACTTGGTGGGCGTGGCAGGGGAAGGATACTGTAAAATCTCCATTCCCTCCCTCCCCAATCCAGGGGAAAGTTAATGCAAAATCCCCCTTTCCTCCTGATCAGCTGGGACTCAGGAGGCAGAGAATGGATGGGGGCGGGGCCAGTCAGAATTTTTACTACCGGTTCTCCGAACTACTCAAAATTTCCGCTACCGGTTCTCCAGAACTGGTCAGAACCTGCTGAAACCCACCTCTGATCCAAGCTCAGAGAGCACCGAGGACCCCTCGTAAAAGTATAAATAGAACATCAATCTAAAATTAGCAAAGAAATAGCTAAGATTATGGCATTATACCATGGGATGGAGATGGGATCCTCTCTTCAACCCATTAGCCACCTCCAGATTGATATGCCACCATCCAGGTCTCTGACCAGATGCAGAGCCAGGTTTTGAGGTTCTTCTGGAAGACCAAGATGGTGGGAGTGGATCCCACCTCAGAGGAGGTGTGTGTCCAGGGGTGGTATTCACTTACTTGTCTAAGATTTAAAAAGTAAAAGAATAACCGATAAAGGTGACTATTTGTAGCTTCTTTCATTTCTTCATTCCATTTGTTGAAATGACGGGTGCCTTGGTGTTCTCTGATCTTGGCTGTTTCTTTGGATAATTTGGATAATGAAACAATTGCAAGACAACAGTGGTGGGTTTTAAAAATTTTTACTACCGATTCTGTGGGTGTGGCTTGGTGGGCGTGGCTTGATGGGCATGGCAGGGGAAGGATACTGTAAAATCTCCATTCCCACCCCACTCCAGGGGAAGGATACTGTAAAATCCCTATTTCCTCCCAATCAGCTGGGACTTGGGAGGCAGAGAATAGATGGGGGCGTGGCCAGTCAGAATTTTTACTACCGGTTCTCCGAACTACTCAAAATTTCCGCTACCGGTTCTCCAGAACTGGTCAGAACCTGCTGAAACCCACCTCTGCTCGGCACTGCTGCATTTTGTGCTTGTACATTGTCTCCTACGTGGAGTTTTTTTTAATGCATTTTACCCATTTTATACATATTTGCATAAAACTTTTCACAAATTTCCGCATTAGAACATTCAGCGAAGCGGAACATTGGAGAGCTGAGTTGCGGTTCATGTATTCTTCCAAACTGGGAAAGAATGTACGCTAACATGCAAATCGAAATGAATGTCTCTCAGCCCACCCTGAAGCTCATAGGAGAAATGTTTTATTTTAACAAGGCATCCCCTTGTTAATATTTTCTTGTAAAAGGAAATAAAAATAAAAATAAACAAGAGACGGTGATTTCGCAAGGCCTAGAAAACAGAAAGTCTCCTTATCAGTCATGGGAAAACAATTGCAACATAACCGTACATGATGTGGTTGCATACTTGGCTGTGGGGATATCCAGAAATGTGATGCATGGTGCCTCCTATTGTTAACAAGGTACAAAAGGAAAAATATTTTACAAAACAGGAAAGGGAAGATTGGCTTGTTGTTGTCATTGTTGTTGTTATTATATATACACAACAATTTGGAATCACAGCTGCCAGTACTTTAGCTGGTGTTGGTCTTCAGTCTTCTTCACACGCATTTCAGTCCATTCCAAGAAAAAGGATGACATCATGTGTTGGCATGGTAGATGTGTGTGGATCTAAGCAGGGTGGCTATTGGAAAACTGACAGATGGAAATTTTGTGTCGATGGGCAAATTTTTTAAGCATCGTCCAAGATTTTTTTTTTTTTTTTGTATGGCAACAAGTGTGACAATAACCACTGGGACCTCCACTTCTGGTTATGCCAGGGGTCAGCAACCTGCAGCTCCGAAGCTGCATGCGGCTCTTTGGGCCCTCTGCTGTGGCTCCCTGTCAGGTGATCCCATCACTGGCTGGCCCCGCCCTGCCCCTCACCTTCCCCTCCCAGTCACTCCTCGCCTGACCTGAGATGGTAAGGGCGACGGTGGGGGATGGAGAAGTAGCCATGACAAAGACAGAGAGATACAGAGAGAGGGGGAGAGAGAGAGACATAGAGAGATACAGAGAAAGGGGGAGGGGGAGGGAGGGAGGGAGGGGAGAGAGAGATATGTCAAAAGGATTTTGTGGTTCCTGGTGTTTTTTAACAACTGGTTCTCTGCCCTAATGACCAGCTGGGTAGGTGTGGCTAGGGGGGTCATGTGACTGGTGGAAGTGAGTGACATCGAGTTGGCCACACCCACCCAGGTTTTGTGGCTCCCAGTGTTTTCTTTTCTGTGGGAAATGGGTCCAAATGGCTCTTTGAGTATTTAAGGTTGCAGACCTCTGGGTTATGCCATAATCTCTCAACTTTGATCGACCATTATTATTATCTTTATTCATTAAATATGAAACTCAGTCAACTTATTGCTTAACGCATTGTAAGCCGCCCTGAGTCTCCGGAGAAGGGCGGCATATAAATCAAATAAAAAAACAAAACAAAAAACTGAACATTCAAAAATGCATCACGAATACCATTGACTGGTGCCAACGGTCGATACGGATTTCTGCCAGCGTCCTAGGTATCAACCAAGTACCTTCTTAAGATGTACGATGTTCCAAGTAGTGCAGTTTTTTGCAGTTCTGCTGGTGTTATTGTAGGAAGCTGCAATTTCTTGATGTGTTTTATAAAATTCTTGGACATGGTACCAAGTGCCCCGATGACAATGGGTATCATCACTGTTACATGTTTCATCCATAGCCGGGTAGTTTCGATGGCCAGGTCGCAATATTTTGTGATTTTTTCCAGTTCTTTTTCTTCGACTCTGGCATCTCCTGGTACTGCGATGTCAATAAATTGTACATTTTGGTCTTCGACAAATGTGATATCTGGTATGTTTGTTCCAAGTGATGGTCCGTCTGTATTCAAAAGTCCCTCAAGATCTTCACCTTCTCATTTTCTATAACTTTTTCCACTTTACAGGAAAGTTGTATTTTTTTAAAAAATTAGATTTATATACTCCCCTTCTCCGGAGACCCAGGGCGGCTTACAAGGCGTTAAGCAATTTTTTACATTATGTAACATTTTTACATAATGACCAGTGGATTAATTTACTACTGGTTTTTACTACCGGTTCTTGCAAACTAGGAATAACCCACCACTGGTCCAGATTCTTTCTGCCTGGCCTTCATAGACAGAACACATAATATTTGTCTCCTGCAGGTTCCGATGGATGTTTCTGGTAGATATTACAAGGGAAAAGCAGTCCCTCAAATATCCCAGCCTCATGCCTTGTAGGGCTCTGTAAGCCATCACCTTAAACTGAAGCCCTAAGCAAAGTGGCAACCAATGCAATTTGTGGAAATAGAGGGAGGGGCAGGAATGGATGGGGTGGGTGAGACCAACCAGAGGTGGTATTTGCCAGTTTGGTGAACCAGTCCAAATTTCTGCTACCGGTTCACCCAAACTTGTCTGAACCGGCTAAATACCACCACCGGGTAGGACATGCCTTGATCAAGGAGCGCACTTTCTTTATTTATTTATTTATTTATTTATTTATTTATTTATTTATTTATTTATTTAAATTTATATACCGACCTTCTCCCCGGGAGGGGACTCAGGGCAGTGAACAGCCAGATTAAAACATATATAATACAAATATTAAAAAATTTAAAATTAGATTAAATCGTTGGCGTTCCAAAGTAAAAGTCTCAAACCCCGTTAAAATACCCAATTTAAAACCCCAGAAATTAATAATACCAAAAATTTTAAAACCCCATTAAAATCAAGCAAGCAAGGCCGGCTTGTTGGAATAAATAAGTCTTAAGGGCCTTTCGGAAAGCGCGGAGGTCCGGGATCAAACGAATTTCAGGAGGCAGCTCGTTCCATAGGGTGGGTGCCCCCACAGAGAAGGCTCTCCCCCTCCATACCATCACTGCATTCTGTTGGAAAGGACCCAAATATGGCTTTAACTCCTTCTGCGATTTATCATCCATGCTGGGGGACGTCGTTTGTGACTCATTGTGGTAAAGTGTCATGAATAGGAGAGCGGCACACAGCTCTAGTTGTGCTTTGGGTTGTTTTTTTTTTCTGAAACTGCTGAGAATAGGGTGATTCTGAGAATCTCAGACCACGGAATTAGATGCGATTCAGAAATGGACAAGAAGGGGCAAACACAGTGCCCAATTTTCTTTTTTTTTTAAATACTCATTTGAATAACAGGATAACAGAGTTGGAAGGGACCTTAGAGGTCTTCTAATCCAACCCTCTCCTCAAGCAAGAAACCCTATACCCGTGAATATACCATGAATATACCTATACCGTGAAGTGGCATGCAGAGCTATCTATCTGGGCACGGGAGCTATCGCCCAACTCACCTGCAGCTGCACATCCCAGCTGGCGTTCAGGCCTCTGGTGTGCATGCGTGCAATTCAGGGGACCCAGCTGGTCTTTGGAGGTCTCCTGCGCATGCGAGCGTGTTTCCGCATGCGTGCGAGAGTACCGGTGTGCAGCATGGGCAGCCACAGACAGCGTTCACGCATGTGCATTGTGCACACATAAATTATGCCCATGCGCAGATTGTGTGCACAGTGCACAGTGGGGGGCGCTCGAAAGCTGTGCGCATGCGTAGATGGGGAGAAGCCACACGTTAGCGCAGATGGTACGCACGCACACGAAGCATGTAAAACACATACCTGTTCAGCACTCGGTGAGTAAAGATCCGTCACTATACTGTTTCAGACAAATGGTTATCAAATCTCTTCTTTAAAACCTCCAGTGTTGGAGTACTCACAACTTCTGTAGGCAAGTCGTTCCACAGATTGATTGTTCTCCCTGTCAGGACATTTCTCCTTAGTTCTAGGATGCTTCTCTCCTTGATTAGTTTCCATCCATTGCTTCTCGTCCTGCCTCAAAACAAACCACTATTGCACACCACAATAGTTGGAAGAAATGTCCACCTGGGTTCAGTTCCAAGTGGGGAGAAAGACACTGGAAACATGGAGACTGTTTGGAAAGATGGCTTAATGCTGGGCAGAACCACATGGGTTTCTTGGTCCTGGGCAAAGAAAAGGGCACTTGGGTGAGAGAGAGATCACAGGTTTGAGATCCTGGGCAAAAAAGGGGCAGAGATGCTGAGAAGGTCTATGTTTTATATCCTCTGTTGGGCTTTGAATTTGAGCTTGAGTTCTGATTGGTTGTCAGATTCCCATGGGGCCGTGCAGGGGTAACTTTGTAGGTTGTCTTTGTCCCAGGCTTGGTTGAGCCTTGCTGGGTGATGATATAATGAAAGGGCTTTGGGCAATTCCTACTATGGCTCTGCCTGAAGGAGGTAGATCTTTGTTATGTAGAATAGACTAGCCCAGGCCTTCATGATCCATTGACAAAGGGGGGGGGGCAGCATTTCTGCCTCCCTTTTAGGGGAAATATTCTGCCCTTTTAATATTTCCTAAAATATCTCTTTTTCCTAGGAGAGTGCTAACTTCCTACGCAATATTGAGCTCTCCAAACACACTTTGGATGCAGAATGAACGAAAGGGAGAGCCCACCCACAATTGGGGTGTGCGGGGTGTGTGTGGCAGAGGCTGGAGTAGACAGGAAGTCCTTTAACACCCAATATTTCTTCCCGCAAAATTAGGGAGTCTCAAGCCCCATTCAGACCCTGCGTCCTCTTTCCATTTTGGCCTGGAGCAAAGGCTCAAACCTCTACACCCTCTCCCCCCCACCCCCAAAACACAGGGAATAATTGTTCAGGGAGCCAAGCTTGGCTGAAGTAAAAAGCTACTTATCCTTGCAAATGTGCAAATTTCTTGGAATATTTTCATCAACCTAAGCTAACATCAAACATGTGTCTCTCGGGTAAATAATACCAGCATTTTAGCACCAGGCTGTCGTTCCAAGGATTTTCACTGGTTGAGGGGTGGGGAGGTGGGGGGGAAACATCCAAGCTTTTGTAGATTTAGGTAGGGTCAGCACCCAAAGTCTCCAACCTCCAGATAAGAATCTACAAGAAAAGGGGGCATTGAGTTTCAGTCTTGAACCCCAGCAACGGAAAACCTGGGATAAACATTTCGGTTTTGTAAACGAGGCCGGGCGTAGTCGGAGCCCCCCGAAACAAACCCAGGCATTGAACACCAGCAGGTAAAGAGTGACACTCTGTGTGTGTGTGAGTGTGGCTTATATGAGGCCGGGGGTGAGGAGGGCAACCTGTTTCTGGTCGTCATCCCCCCAATAGACCCCTTCTCTGAGGCCCCCCAAGACATTTTAAAGAGGTGCCAAGACAACAGCTCTAAAGCTGTCAGCTTTTACTACCGGCAGAGTAGAGACCCCCTCCTTCCCACCCCTGTTTATTTTACTGCCGGGACAAAGTAGCCCACCCACCCCTCCTTGTCCTGTTTCGTTCCACTCCTTCTCAGGATTCCTAAACCTGGGTCCCCCCACCCCCGCCATCCTATAGCCAGGAGGGCAGGGACCCGAAAATAAAGGGAATTTGTGCAAAGAAGAGTCTTGTATTTCCAGTTTGGTAGGAAGAAGGTTGCAATGGTGAAATTTGACAGGATGGGACAAAAGTCTCTTTAAAAAAAAAATTACAAAAAATATTTTATTTGAATACAAACAATCCATCTTCCATTAAACAGTGTGTCGTCTGGGTGCAAATGTCTTGTGCAATGATAATTAAAATGTACAGCCATATTCGTTATTTGTCTACCCTTAATACTACCATGTTTCCCCCAAAATAAGACCCTGTCTCATATTTTTTTTGAATCCCGAAATAAACGCTTGGCCTTATTTTCAGGGAGGTCTTATTATTTTGGGGTGCGTGGAGCAAGATGGGGCTCCTCTTGCTGTTTTACCTGATTTCCAGCTCTGCGTTTAAATATTTTCGGGGAGGGCTTATTTTAGCACATGCACTCAAAAGCCCGATTGGGTTTATTATCAGAGGATGTCTTATTTTGGGGGAAACAGGGTAATATAATACTAATAATATAGGGATGTGGTGGCTCAGTGGCTAAGACACTGAGCTTGTCGATTGAAAGGTCGGCAGTTCAGCGGTTCGAATCCCTAGTGCCGCATAATGGGGTGAGCTCCCGTTACTTGTTCCAGCTTCTGCCAACCTAGCAGTTCGAAAGCACATAAAAAAGGCAAGTCCCCTCTTCTCCCCTTTCCCCTCCCCTCTTCTCTTCACTCCTCATACTTTTAGCTTTTTGTCTTATTTTTCTCTGTCTTCTTCTCTATTCTAGTGTAACTCGTATTAGTTCTTACTATTGCTCTTAAAACATACACACACACACACACGTATAAAAAAACACAACAAAAAGCAAACGGAAGTAAACCAGACTTAAACCTTTTTCCAAAGGGAAGGAGGGAACTTTCTCCAAAGGGAAGATGGGGGGGAAGCCTTAAAAATATGGATCTATGGATGGCAATCACCTGAAGGGGTCCCGTCCTCTTAATCACTTGTCTTCCCTGCTGGCTTTGATGAATGATGTATTAAGAGTTCTGAGATTTTTGCCTGGCGGCTGCAGCAATATTTCAAACTTGGTGTTTTTTTTCCTGGGACAGGACATATTCTGGGGAACCCAAAAGGTGGAACTGGGCATGACCTCACCCCACCCCACCCCAAGGCACCACACTAGTTTCAACAAGTTTTTTTTTCTTCTGCTGTGGAAATTCCTTGAATTTTATTCGGTCTTTTCACCTGGCTGGGGGAACCTGCCTTGGGTGTAGCATCCTTGAACTCGGTTGTGAAATGTTTTTTGAGAAGCACAGCTCTTAGTGGAAGCTTTTGGTACACCTCTCAAATTCTTTGGGTTTTTGCCCAGGGGAGAATTTCTTTCAAACTGCGGCTTAAGGCAAACAATAGGTTAAAAACATCCAGGCTTAAAGGAGATACTTCCAATCTGAAGGGATAAAATGGATTTGATCGATTCAAGATTCTCCTTTTAGTTCAAGATTCTCCTCTCTCTCTCTCTCTCTCTCTCTCTCTCTCTCTCTCCAAAGATAAATACACACCCCTGCATTCATTTCATATTCTAAAGAAAAAATAAGCAGATAAGATAAGATGTTTTTGGGCACGAAGTGAAGGACAGGCTCGGTTCCTATGTGCTTGGAAAAAAATTATTCCTTCACCGTATAGTCTAGAGCAGCAGTGCTCAAACATTTTGAGAGCGTTATGTTCTTAAAAATGATTGAGAACTCCCAAGAGTTTTGGTTTACGTGGGTTATATCTATCAATCTTTATTGTATTAGAAATCAAAACTGAGAAATTTAAAAATATATTTATTTGACTTTTCAAACACCCTAATGACTCAGCGATCCACCCACCCTCTCTGAGATCCCCAAGCCACCTCTTGAGAACTGCTCATCTAGATGCTGTATCAATTCCATCAAACATTTGCCTTCAACCTGGTAGGAAATTTCTTTCTTTCTTTCTTTCTTTCTTTCTTTCTTTCTTTCTTTCTTTCTTTCTTTCTTTCTTTCTTTCTTTCTTTCTTTCTTCCTTCCTTCCTTCCTTCCTTCCTTCCTTCCTTCCTTCCTTCCTTCCTTCCTTCCTTCCTTCCTTCCTTCCTTCCTTCCTTGGTGGCTCAGTGGCTAAGACACTGAGTTTGTCGATCAGAAAGGTTGGCACTTCGGTGGTTCGAATCCCTAGTATAGGTCTTCTGCGTGAGCAGGGGGTTGGACTAGATGACCTCCAAGGTCCCTTCCAAATCTGTTACTGTTATATGTTATTCCTTTCCTTCCTCCTTTTCTTCCTTCCCTACTTTCCTTGCTTGTTTCTTCCTTTCTTCCCTCTCTCCTTTTCTTCCTCCCCCTCAGTCTCCCTCCCTCCCTCCGTCCCTCCTCTCCATTTAGAAGAACTGTCACCTCACAGGCCAGGCCAGATTTTTTTCCCCCCTTACTGACAGCACTTCCATCTCACTGGATTTGAATTCAGCCTTATCTGGCCTGTTGCTGAGATTAAGCAATCCTCAAGGATAATAATCACTTTCATGGAGTCATAAGGAGCAGTGACTGGTGATATGAGGGTACAGAAGGGGAACTCATCAAATTTGCAGATGACACTAAGCTGGCAGGAATAGCCAACACCCCAGAAGACAGGCTCACGATCCAAAAAGTTCTTGAGCTGACAGACTTGAACAATGGGCCCTATCCAACAACGTGAAATTTAATGTGGAGAAAAGCAAGGTTTTACACCCAAGGCAGGAGAAACAAAGGTAGATTAGGGGAAACTTGGCTCAGAAACAGCAACTGTGAGAGGGACCTTGGAGTCCTAGTGGCCAATCACTTAAACATGAGCCAGCAGTGTGAGGTAGCAGGCAAAAAAACTAATAAAATCCTTGGTTGTATAAACAGAGGCACAGAATCAAAATCACGTGAAGTATTAGTACCGCTTTATAAATCCTTAGTAAGGCCACACCTGGAATACTGCATCCAGTTTTGGTCACCACATTACAAAAAAAATATGTTTTTGGCAAACATTTTCTGGCAAAAATGTTCCCAAAAACATCTCCAATGTGTTGGAAATGTAAATCACAAAAGGGGACATACTATCATCTCTCGTGGTCATGTCAAATGGCGAAACAATATTGGCAAGAAATTAAGAAAATGATTGAAGAAATTATAAAACAGAAGTTGGAAATGAGGCCGGAAATCTTTTTATTGGGAATAATTACAGCACAATATACCAAAGAAATAAAATACTCATATCTTAACAGCAGCACGCATACTCTTTGCCCAAAATTGGAAATCTGAACAATGACCGACAGAAAACAAAAATAATCGCAAAAATTACAGAATGCGCAGAAATAGATAGGTTTACAAAGGAACTACAAGAGAAAGATGACACTGGTTACTATTTAGCGTGGCAAAGATGGTATAGTGGGCTGGAGGAAAAGATAGGAACATAAAAATAACTTTGAGTACCTAATAGGAAATGTAAAGAACTAAACAAAGAGCGGATTATAATGTTCTATATATAAATATGTACATATGTAAATATAGATATGCATAGAGAAAGATAAGAAAAATAATCCATCGATGTGATAGCTTTAAGAGTCAGTCGTAAGACTGAATCGATGTTTGTTTTGTATGTTGTCTTAATGTCTTAATGTTTGTATTTTTAATCAATAAAAAATATTTTGTAAAAAATGTTGAGACTTTGGCAAAAGTGCAAAGAAGAGCAACTAAGAGGATTAAAGGCCTGGAGACTAAAACATACCAAGAATGGTTGCAGGGTTTGGGTTTGGCTAGTTTAGAGAAAAGAAGGACTAGGGGTGACATGATAGCAGTGTTCCGGTATTTGAGGAGCTGCCACAAAGAAGAGGGAGTCAAGCTATTCTCCAAAGCACCAGAAGGTAAGACATGAAACAGTGGATGGAAGGTAATCAAGGAGAGAAGCAAGCTAGAATTAAGGAGAAACTTCTTGACAGTGACAACAATTAACCAGTGGAACAGTTTGCCTCCAGAAGTTGCCTCCAACACTGGAGGTTTTTAAGAAGAGACTAGACAACCGTTCGTCAGAAATGGTACAGGGTCTCCTGCAGGGGGTTGGACTAGAAGACCTCCAAGGTGCCTTCCATCTCTATTCTGATTGAAGATAACCTGTTCCAAAGGTCTGAATGATCTTGCCTGAATTGAAGAAGCTTCTTGGACGAGAAGCAAAATGTCTTCAAGGAAAAACGAAGTCCAGTTGCTTTTTGAAAAAGCAGCTTTGGGATGATTTTGATCTTTATGTTTTAGTAAATTTATTGTACTTTTTTAAATTGTTATGATCTGTCCAGAGTTCTTGAAAATTTAGCAACATCCAAGTTTAATAAGTCATTCTTCTTATTGTTATTTTGTCCCCCGAGCAAACGTTGACCAAAATATTATTGGTTTCCTGCAGTGAAAGCTGGGAATAGCGTGGTATCCTATTCCCCATCTGAAAGCAATGCTTAGTTGAGAAAAAGGGGATTCTTAGGGGATTAGGAGCATATTAGCGAAATAAAAACATAGAAGAAATGTGTGCTAATTGGCACATTAAAGATGTAACTCTGAAGTGCCCAAATCTCAAGAAGCTTTATTAAAAAAATTTTTTTATGACAACCTAACTGATGTTTCTTTTATTAAGATAATAATTCTGTCTTGAAGCTAGTAACAGCAGAAGGACAGAGAAGTAACTTGAGGTTAGTTAATTATGAATATCTTGCATCTTCTATTAATTTATGGCGACTGCCATTTTCTCCTCTTTTCTGAAATGTATAAATATGAGTGCCATCTTTTCATCTGCAAGAATTCCTCCTGCTATTCTGTGGAGGGAATGCCTCCAGTGTTTACCATAAACACAGGTAGGCCTCGATTTACGACCACAAATGAACCCAAAATTCCTGTCGCTAAGCGAGAGAGTCCTGAGTTTATGACCTTCCTTGTCACAGTTCACTGAATCACTGCAGTTAATGAGTTAGTCACACGGTCATGAAGGGAATGTGGCTTCCCCATGGACGTGGCTTGTCAGAAGGCCGCAAAAGGGGATCGTGTGACCCCTGGAATGCTGCAACCATCATAAATATGAGTCAGTTGCCAAGTGCCTGAATTTTGATCATGTGACCATGCTGCCATGGTTGTAAGGGTGAAAAGGGGTCATAAGTCACTTTTTTTTTAGTGCCGTTGTAACTTCGAACGGTCACTAAACAAACTGATGTAAGTTGAGGATGACCTGTATTACTTTAATTATTATTATTATTATTTTTAATTTGATTTATATGCTGCTGTTCTCCGGGGACTCAGGGCGGCTTACAATGCGTTAAGCAATAGCCTTCATACTTTTGTATATTTATACGAAGTCAGCTAATTGCCCCCACAATCTGGGTCCTCATTTGATTTGAGTCCTGCGTTTTGATTCCACAAGAAATATCTTAGGGCAGTGATGGCTAACCTTTTTGTTGTTGCATGCAATGCAATGCACGCACGACCCCCTCGCCTGCGAACCCTGCACCCACTGCGTATGCGCACGCGACACCCCCACCACGCTCCCCCCGTGCCCCATTTTGGGCCTAGTAGGCCTCCCTGCAGCCTCCTGGGAGCAAAAACGGGCCGTGGGGAGCCCCGCACCAGAGGTAGGTTGCAGCAGGTTCTGACCAGTTCTGGAGAACCGGTAGCGGAAATTTTGAGGAGTTCGGAGAACCGGTAGTAAAAATTCTGACTGCCCCCATCTATTCTCTGTCTCCCAAGTCCCAGCTGATCGGGAGGAAATGGAGATTTTACAGTATCCTTCCCCTGCCACACCCACCAAGCCACGCCCACAGAACCGGTTGTAAAAAATTTTGAAACCCACCACTGGCCCACACCACATACCCCCCATGCCTCATTTTGGGCCTAGTAGGCCTCCCTGCACTTATAACCCATAGTGCAATGTGTGTGTGACCCCCACCTGCACGCCCCACCCACCCATGCATGTGCATGCATCTCCCACATGCGCCCCTGCACGCATGTGCAGCAGAGACCCGAAAATCAGCTGGCCGGCAGGAGGCGTGCCCACATGCGCAGTGGAGCTGAGCCTGGGCAACGGCTCGCCTTCCTGCAGAGAGGGCTCTGCCATAGGTTCACCATCACAGTCATAGGATGTTGGAAGAGTCAAGAGCTGGTTCACCATTGTGTCATCAAAGCCCCATGGCTAGGCATGTTAAAAACACAGCCAGCGGGCCAGATCCGGCCCACAATAGGCCCAAAGTTGTCCTGCAGGGCTGTCCCTGAGGTGGTGAGGGACCGGTCCCTGCCACCCCAGCCCCCCCTGGCCATGCTCACCCAGTCTGCCACAATGACCAGGCCACGCCCACCCCGGACAAAATCCTGATACCGCCCACAATGGGGTCGAGTCTGACACCCCTGCGCGGCCATGGCCCTGGAATGCATTTTGTGATGGACATTAAAAGGGCTGGGGCTTTGATCTCATGATCACAGCTAACTTTGCGATTTATTTTCACTTGCCCCTATGGACATTCCTGCTCTGAGATGCCATTTTTAGTCTCTCCTTCTAGGGCAGCTATAGGAAAAACAGCGTTTTTTAAAATTTCTGCTTCTTGTGGATGCAACCAGAAAAATGAAGGTTTCAGTCCATGTGCTCCATCTATTGCTTTTGGAAAAAACAAAACTGAGACATTATTTTCCCCAGTAAAATGACTGCGAGTTTAGAAATAAGTCAGTTTAACTTCTTCTTAACTTCTAAGAGAAACAGAAGTAAGAATTTTCTGTAATCTTTCTAAATCCCGTCTACTCAACTCAGTTCCTCACGAGATGCACCGACATGCTATTTTACTACATGTAAGGACTACTGAATTCCTGAATCATGTAAAATACACCAGATGTGTTTTTAGTCCAGAAACAAGCTGAATTCCAAAACGGTTAAATTCATACAACTCTCAACCTGGGTTTGGAAGGAACCTGCTTTGGGGTTTTGCACAGTGGAGATCCTCATGACTTAAAAAACAAACAAACAAAGCAATCAAAGTAAAAATAAACAAAGCTTAGGTTTGGCACAAGCTGAGATGAGATTGACAAGAATAAACACTGCAGATTTTTCGGGATGGGTAAACCTTTCACCTCCAGGTTACAAGCCAGATCTAGGCAACTCCGTTGGACCAGGGACATACTTTCATTGTATTTATTAATTTGGTTTCTACCGCACCTTTGTTATTTTATAAATAATTCAAGGGGATGAACATTATCTAATACTCCTGCCTCCTATTTTCCCCACAACAATCCTGTGAGGTGGGATGGGCTGAGAGGGAGATCACCCAGTTGGCTTTCATGCTTAAGGCAGGACTGGAACTCACAGTCTCCTGGTGATTGGCCCAAAATCACCAGCTGGCTTTCATGCCTAAAGTGGGACTAGAACTCATGGTCTCCTGGTGATTGGCCCAAGATCACCCAGTTGGCTTTCGTGCCTAAGGTAGAACTCACAGTCTTTGGATGATTGGCACAAAGCCCCAACTGGTTTCATGCCTAAGGCATGAAAGAGTTAGTATTTATTTATTTATTTATTTATTTATTTATTTATTTATTTATTTATTTATTTATTTATTTATTAGTTCAATTGATATGCCGCCCTTCTCCGGAGATTCAGGGCGGCTTACAATGCGTCAAACAATAGCCTTCATATATATACACCTGCTTAGTAAGGCTTTTGCCCACCCCCCAAGCGGTGTTCCTTTTTATACAAAGTCAGCTTATTGCCCCCACAATCCGGGTCCTCATTTTACCTACCTCGGAAGGATGGAAGGCTGAGTCAACCTTGAGCCTGATGAGATTCGAACTTGCAGTAATTGCAGGCAGCTGGTGCTAGTTAACAGCAATTTAGTCTGTGGTGCCACCAAGGCTCTTACACTTCATAAGAGCTTAATTCGTAAGTAGCTCTTACCACTTCATCGTGTCTTGGTAAGACCACACTTGAAATATTACATCCAGTTTTGGTTGCCATGATACAAAAAAGATGTTGAGACTCTAGAAAGAATGCAGAGAAGAGCAACACTGATATTAGGGGACTGGAGACTAAAACGTATGAAGAACGGTTGCAGGAACCGTTTAATGAAAAGAAAGACTAGGGGGTGATGTGATAGCAATCTTCCAATATCTCAGGGGTTGCCCCAAACAAGAGGGAGTCAAGCTATTCTCCAAAGCACCTGAGGGCAGGAGAAGAAGCAATGGGTGGAAACTAATCAAGGAGAGAAGCAACTTAGAACTAAGGAGAAATTTCCTGACAGTGAAAACAATTAATCAGTGGAACAACTTGCCTCCAGAAGTTGTGAATGCCCCAACACTGGAAGTTTTTAAGAAGAGGTTGGATAACCATTTGTCTGAAGTGGTGTAGGGTTTCCTGCCTGGGCAGGGGGTTGGACTAGAAGACCTCCAAGGTCCCTTCCAACTCTGTTATTCTAAATAAACTTGCCGTAGAAGAGAAAATTTCTAACTCAAGGAGAAAACCAATCTAGAAATAAGGAGAAATTTCTTCACAGCTAGAACCGTGATGGCGAACCTATGGCATGGGTGCCACAAGTGGCACGCAGAGCCATATTGGTGGGCACGCAAATGTTGCCCTAGCTTAGCTCCAGCGTGCATGTGCGCATCAGCCAACTGATTTTCAGGCCTTCCAGTCCCACCGGAAGTCGGGAAACTAGCTGTTTCCGGCCTTCGGAAGGCCTCGGGGGGGGGGGGGAGGCTGTTTTTGCCCTCCCCAGGCTCCTAGAAAGCCTCTGGAGCCTAGGGAGGGTGAAAAACGGGCCTACTGGGTCCACCGGGCCATCACGTGCCAAAAGCAGGAGGAATGTGGGGGGGGGGTCACGTGTGCATGTGCGGGAGGGCGGGGCACATTGAATTATGGATGTGGGCACATGCACTTGCAACCCCCCATGCTCCCCCCGCTTTTGGCACGCGACGGCAAAAAGGTTAGCCATCACTGAGCTAGAACAATTAACCAGGGAAAGAGCTTGCACGTAGATTTTTAAGAAGAGATTAGACAAACGCTTGTCTAATATGGTATAGGCCAGTGTTGGGGAACCTTTTCAGCACTGAGTGCCAAAATGGGAATCCGCACATGTGTGCATGTACCGGAAACCGGAAGAGCAACGGGTGATGGCTCACGTGCCCGGAGAGATGGCTCTGTGTGCCATTTCCAGCACATGTGCCATAGGTTCTCCATCATGGGTATAGGCTCCCCTGCTTGAGCAGGGGTTTGGATTAGAAGACCTCCAAGGTTCCTTCCAACTCTTGTTTTTCTGTTAAATCTTCCGAGAAAATAGCAGTGGGGAAACCTGTGTCCCTTCAGAGATTCCTGGCTCGAAATTCTCAGCCAAATTTGGTCAACCTCGCGTGAATTTGGGTGTCAGCAAAATCCGTCTGGCTCCAGGAGACCACAATCTTCAAACAGAGAGCTGCTTTTTGAAAATGGAATGCAAGGTCACCTCTGACACTCATAAAAGCATGCCAGGCGTGTAGGAAAGGAAGTGAGTCAGAATCCCCGGAGGGTTGCCTCCAGCCATGACCCCAGGAGAATCAGCTCGCAGCAAAGCC
Source organism: Masticophis lateralis (assembly GCA_030761175.1). Lineage (NCBI taxonomy): Eukaryota > Metazoa > Chordata > Lepidosauria > Squamata > Colubridae > Masticophis > Masticophis lateralis. Next base: position 8,390,887 of record JAUDYJ010000005.1, on the reverse strand, counting down.
CCAGAAGGATGGGCCTGCCCTCTTCCTTTGGGGAGAAGCATCTTTGAATCACCCTGGGAAGAGATGCAGACAGTCATGTTTGGCAGCCCTCCGACCACCTGGCCCAGACACCTGAAACCACTTTCAGTCTGGAGTTCATTCATTCCTGGAAATGCGTGGCGGGTTTGATGGACAGATTCCTAGAAATTACTTCTCCCTCACCGAGCAGCTTCCATCTGGGTTTGAATCATTCACTCACCACCAACAAAGATGATAAAGGATGGGTCATTCTAAGTTTGCTATGTTGCTTGGATGCTACTTCTGGTCCAGGGTAGTATCACCAATGATGCAAATTGGCACGGGTAACCTAACGGGTAACCTAAAGGAGCCTAGATAGCTCAGCAGACTAATGCATTGTAATTTAACTCCAGCTGTCTGCAATTAGTAAGTTCGAATCTCACCAGGCTCAAGGTTGACTCAGCCTTCCATCCTTTCTAAGGGAGGTAAATTGAGGACCCAGTTTGTGGGGGCAATAAGCTGACTTTGTAAAATATACAAAAATACGTAAGCCGCCCTGAGTCTCCGGAGAAAGGCGGCATATAAATCAAATTAAAAAAAAAACCTTGATGGAAATAATGTAAATTTAGGTGTAATGAGCATTGAGGTTCAACAGATACCCCTTTCCCCTAGATACAGTAGTGGCCAAAATTTGGGGGGCCATCTGCAGCCAGCAACAGCTGCCCATTGCCTGGTGTGTTCCCACAGAGAGGGCCTCCTTAGGCTGCTGTCGGCCAGACAGTGTCGGCTGGCAACCCCCAGGGGGAGAGCTTTTTCTGTGGGCGCACCTACCCTTTGGAATCAACTGCCCCTGGAGCTCCGGATGGCCCCCGACCTTCGCTCTTTCCGTCGCAACCTGAAAACATGGCTGTTTCGTTTGGCTGGCCTGGACTGATGGAGTTTTAATTTTTTAACTTGTTAGTCTTAATTGCACTTTTAACCATTAAATTATGAAATTTGAATTTAATTTCTTTTAAACTTTTTCATTAGATGTTTTTACTGTTGTGAGCTGCCCTGAATCCCGCTGGAGATAGGGCGGCATATAAATCACATTAAATAAAAAAAATTGTGGAAACCTTTTGGGAAAAGTATGTTCTTGAGGTTTGATGGCTAATAATACCACTTTTTTTTTGAGTTTCAAGATAATCATATTCCACTGCTGGAATGGCCTGGGAATAGCCCAGACCTTAACCCAATTGAAAATCTATGGAGCCGACTAAAGAAACTTGTTAGTCAGAAGCGACCCAGTAATAAAACCCAGTTAATAGAAGCAACCATTCAATCTTGGTTTCACATTATAAGAGCTGCAGAATTAAAAGATTTGGTTCACTCCAGGGAAAGACATGGTAAGGCCATAATTCATGCTAAAGGCTACCCAACTATTAACTGATGTGATCATTTTTGTATATCTCGGTTTTTCTACGTCTTTTACTTTTCTTCTTTATGCTGTAACTGCTATTCTAATAGCAAATCCTTCCTAAAAGTTATTGCATTACATTCTTCATTAAATTATCTTTCCATTGATATATAATTTTATGGTACTTCTCCAAAAAAAAAGGGGGGGGGTGTTATAAGCTAGTTTTTAGAAAATACATTTTCCCCAAAAGGTTTCCACAATTTTGGCCACTACTGTAGATGCAAACTCCAGAAAATGTTCTAAAACGATGGAGTTCTTGAAACTCTCTGAGTTTGGTGGGTTTTCTTGCAGAGGTTTCATTACCTACCGTATTTTCCGGCGTATAAGACGACTGGGCGTATAAGACGACCCTCCTCAGAGCCATTTAAGGCTCGTCAGAGCCTTATAGGCTGGTTTGCCTGGTTACAGGAGAATGAGACCCGGCGTATAAGACGACCCCCGACTTTTGAGAAGATTTTTGTATGTTAGAAAGTAGTCTTATACGCAGGAAAATACAGTAATTAAGCCTAACACTGATGATGTTATCTAGTTGGGTAATGAAATGTCTGCAAGACGAGAAGAGCAACAAAGATGATTGAGGGAACTGGAGGCTAAAACTTACGAAAAACAACCTAATCAAGGAGAGAAGCAACCTAGAACTCGGGAGAAATTTCCTGACAGTTCGAACAATTAATCAGTGGAACAACTTGCCTCCAGAAGTTGTGGGTGCTCCATTACTGGAGGTTTTTAAGAAGAAATTGGACAACCATTTGTCAAGAATGGTATAGGGTAGTGATGGCTAACCTTTTCTGGACCGAGTGCCCAAAGCCCGCTCGGACCCCCAAAATGCAATGGGCCTGTGGCCCCAGTGCATACGCCCTGCTCCCCACATGCACACTAGCCCCCCCACATGTGTGGCAGGGACCCAATGACCAGCTGGCCAGTGGGAGGCATGCGTGCATGCATGGCAAAGCTGAACTGGAGTGACGGCTCACATCCCCACAGATAAGTTCAATATCATGGGTATAGGGCAGGGGTGGGTTCTAAAAATTTTAACTACCAGTTCTGTGGGCGTGGCTTATTTTATGGGCGTGGTTTGATGGTCATGTGACAATTCTTTAGGATTTAGCAGAGGTATTGGTCTACCAGGCTTTTAACTGCTTGCAGAGCTGTACCGGTCTACCCATTTGTTCTTGGGGCGTTCCTGTCTACCCATTTATTTTTGGAGACACCGGTCTACCCATTTGTTTTTCGAGCACACTGGTCTACCACCACACTGCCTTTTAACACTGATCAGCTGTAGGGCGGCCCTTTGAAGCCCCGCGGCAACAGTTTTTTTCCTTCTAGCTGATCAGCTGGGACTTGGTAGGTAGCGAATAGATTGGGGGTGGGGCCAAATAAAAGGTAAGAATAACATGGGGGGCGGGAAGGCCCAGCTCCCGAACAAAGAGAACCGGTTCAGTGATGTCATAGCATCACCGCTACCACTTGGCCGAACCGGGCTGAACCGGTTCAGCCCAGTTTGGCCTGACCTTACAGTTCAACACTGAGCAACAAATATGCTCATCTATTGATATTCAGAAACCAGGTTAAGACTGCTTGTGTGTAGGTGCAAGACCAGCCCACTCAACCGCTGAGAAATTATTTTCTGCATTGAAGAATTTTCTGAAACAAATTCTTCTAAAACCTTGGGTGAGAAGCAGTAGACCAAAGGCACTGTTTGCTCAGGCAAATACAAGCCAAGGGACACCCACCCCCTCAAAAGACACCATTTTGTTCAACCTCCCCTTCCTCCATTAACCAAAGATGGAGTTATAAAAAGGAAGTTGCTAAATGTCAACAATTTGTTAAATGCCATTGTGGGCCAAGCTTCCCCTAAAACCCCACTTAATTCAATGAAAGATGGCAATCAGGTCCCATCATTGCAACTTATGTGAAGCCTGATTTGGGGAGTGGGGGAGGGAATTCCTTGTCCTAATTGTAGAATCTCACCCTTTATGAAAATTCTCAATCATCCAGGTCATGGTTGTCCCACAGCTGCTTTTCCAAAGAGCAACTGGACTTTCTTGATTTTTTTCCCCTTGAAAACATGTCGTTTTTCATCCAAGAAGAAGCTTCTTCTTGGTGACGTGTTTTCAAGGAAATAACATGACGGGAGAACTGACGTGTTTTCAAGGAAATAAAAAACCAAGAAACTCCACTCTGTAAGCAATTCTCAGTCATCCAGGTCATGGTTGTCCCAAAAGTGCTTTTTTAGGAGGCAACTGGACCTTCTGGTTTTTTCTTTGAAGACGTTTCGCTTCTCATCCAATAAGCTTCTTCAGCTCTGATTGGATGTTGGGGAATGGAAGGATTTGTCTGTAAGGAATATAAATCCTTCCATTCCCTACCATCCAGTCAGACCTGAGGGTAGAAGAAAAAGCAATGGGTGGAAACTAATCAAGGAGAAAAGCAATTTAGAACTAAGGATAAATTTCCTGACAGAACAATTAATCAGTGGAACGACTTGCCTCCAGAAGTTGTGAATTCTCCAACACTGGAAGTTTTTAAGAAGATCTTGGACAACCATTTGTCTGAAGTGGTGTGTGGCAGTGGTAAAATCCAATTTTTTTCTTTTTTGCTACTGGTTCTGTGGGCATGACTTGGTGGGCGTGATGTGGCTTGGTGGGTGTGGCAGGGGAGGGATACTGCAAAATCCCATTCCCTCCTCACTCCTGGGGGAAGGATATTGCAAAATCTCCATTCCCTCCCCACTCTGGGCCCAACCAGAGATGGTATTTGCCGGTTTTCCGAACTACTCAAAAATTCCGCTACCAGTTCTCCAGAACCTATCAGAACCTGCTGGATTTCACCCCTGGTGTAGGGTTTCCTGCCTAAGCAAGGGGTTGGACTAGAAAACCTCCAAGGTCTCTTCCAACTTTGTTATTCTATTGTCTACTGCCTTTGAAACAGCACTTTTGGGACAACAAAGTCCAGTTGCCCTTTAAGGGAATCTCATCCTGTTTCTCTTCATCAGCCGGCCTTGGTTCTACTTGAAAGTCAGAGCAGCTCCAACTGGGACCCTTTCAAATCAGATCTCTACCACCATGTGTCATCTTTCAGGCATCAAACACACCTGATCTGTGATAATTAAAAGAACAATTAAAACTCGGACCACACGTTTTCTGAATAGTTTTTATCCCAGAGCTATAATGGCACTCAACAATGAACTAAAGGGCCACCATCAGTGAGCTGTTGGACAGCATTACTTGGTCTGTTGTGTAGATGTTTGGGTGGTTTAGGGATGGGGAATTTTGGTGGGTGGGAGAGTGTTTTGGGGATTGTTATGTGTGTTGGACCTGGTCTTTGGGTGTTAAGTGAATTTCGTTGTATGGGTATACTGTGTACACGTACAGTGACAATAAATTATTATTATTATAAGTCCATCCAATTTGATATTTTGCAACTCTCTTTTATTTTTAAATGCATGGGGAAGGGGTTTTTGCAGGGTGGGTAAGGACTGTGAGAAAAAAAGAGCAACCAAGAAAGGCAACATTCTGGAATGAGGCAAGCTTTTCTCATAAAAATAGCAGTCCCGACTTAGTCAAGGACTTTTTCCTCTTCACCGTTCAGGGGGAAAGCACCTTTTGGAGAGGCAGCCAGGCCTGGGTGTACGGAGAAGGAATTCTTGCAGGTCCAGACAAAGTTTCTTCAGATACATTCCACAGCAATTAGCACAAATAGCTCGCTTCCTTCTCCGGAGGGCCCTCGTCCCTGGAGCCGGACCAGGAGATTTGTATTTGTCGTCTTGTTCTTTCAGCCAAATTCTCCCTCACAGTTTCCTTCCCTTCCTTTCCTGTGGCTGATGTCTTGCTTCCTCCGGCAGCCTGCTTTTCCCATCACTTTTTTCCAGTAAGGTTGTAACTTCAAATGGTCACTAAATGAATTGTTGTTAAGTCGAGAACTACCTGTACCATTTTGCAATGGAGACAGTACTGTAGAAAGAAACCACTGAAAATGGTTGACTCAGCCTTCCATCCTTCCGAGGTAGGTAAAATGAGGACCTGGATTGTGGAGGCAATAAGCTGACTTTGTATAAAAAAGAACACCGCTTAGGGGGGGTCAAAAGCCCTACTAAGTAGGTATATACAAAAGTATGAAGGCTATTGCCTAATGCATTGTAAGCCGCCCTGAGTCTCTGGAGAAGGGCAGCATATAAACCAAACCAATAAATAAATAAATAAATAAATTTTTACCATCCCTGAATTCCTGTTCCTCGTTTAGTATCGTTTTTCTATTTAGTCCCCAAACTCAAAACACGAGGGGTTGATCCAGTCCCGATTTCTGGCTCTTTTCAAGCTTCTGCAGTATTTTTTCCAGGAATTGGTGACCAGAATACTGTACACTGTATTCCAAGACGACCTGGAGGCTGATTTGTAGGGAGGAATGGTGGTATTGGCAGATTTAAAGCTGATCATTAACATCCTTCGTGCTCTTGGTTTTAAATAAACATTTACTGAAAGTCGTATTAATGAGCTGGCAATAGCACCGCTTTGCAGTGAAATACAGTCCATTGAGCTGCCAGATTATTCTGCACTTCCCAAAATGACTCAGTTGATCCAGGAGGACCTCCCAGAGATGACCTTCCCTTGGCCTGAACCTTGGCCCGAGGAAGAGCTGGCAGCCCTAAACTGTCAATCTGGGTTTAATGCTCCCAGAGTTATAAGCAGTAATTCCTGTCTTCCCTCTATTCATCTTGGTCCCATCACACCTCACCATGCCGACAAGGCTAAAGCTCTGCTTAGCGTCTTTGTCCGGGTCAATGTTGACCAGGTCATATGTCTGATAACCTTTGGAGATAAAAGAGTCCCCTCCTGGCCTGGAGCAGATAGTGACCGTCCTTCTTCTTAAGTGACAGCCACCGCTTGAGGAATATTGAAATGGCTCTCTTATCTTCTTTCCTGGCCCCTATTGACCTGGGCTCAGAAGTCATCCCTCCCTGGGCTACTGGCTTCTTGACCCAAAGGGCAACCTCTTGACAAACAAACAAACAAAAAAAAAAGGAACAAGTTGGGCCACTCCCTTTGAATTCATGCCATGCAAAGAATAGGAGAGATTTATTTATTTATTAATTTAAATTTTTATACTGCCCTTCTCCCGCAGGACTCCGGGAGGTGTACAGCCAGGATAAAAACAACATATACCATAAGTTTAAAAAAGTTTAAAACGTATTAAATAATTTGGCCCCAAAATTAAAATACCTAATTAAAAATTTCACTTATTTCGTCAGCCCAGCCTGTTGGAATAGTAGAGTCTTAAAGGCACGGCGAAAAGCACGGAAAGTGAAGTCAAAAAGAGGGCCTACATCCTGGACATAAATTGTCTGGATAGCTCTGCAGACTAAGCATTGTAATTAAACACCAGATGTCTGCAATTACTGCATGTTCGAATCTCGCCAGGCTCAAGGTTGACTCAGCCTTCCATCCTTTCTAAGGTAGGTAAATTGAGGACCCAGTTTGTGGGGGCAATAAGCTGACTTTGTATAAATATACAAAAGTATGAAGGCTATTGCTTAACCCATTGTAAGCTGCCCTGAGTCACCGGAGAAGGGCAGCATATAAATCAATTTTTTTAAAAAAAAGCGCCCCCCGCGCAGCCCAGTTTTGGTCCCAGGAGGCTTCAGGGTGGCCTACTAAGCTAAAAATGGGCCATGGGGAGTCACACACACGGGGGGGGGGGCGGGCGTGGGACAGTGGTGGGTTGCCCCCAGTTCGGTAGTAAAACTGGCGGGAGGCTCCGCCCACCGACCCCGATGTCATCACGACACTTCTGCGCATGCGCGCGGCCCTGTTACAAACCTGTAGTAAAGGTAAGCGTCGGGGCTCCGGTTTTCATTCTCAAAATGAACCCACCCCTGGTGTGGGAGCATGGGAAGGGGGTCACAAGTGTATGCATGGGGGGGGGCATTACATTATGGGTGTGGGCACACGCGACCCCCCCCGCTCCCCCACACTTTTGGCACGCGACAGCAAAAAAGTTCGCCGTCATTGTTATAGGGCTCTGCACACCAGAACAACTAGACACAAGGACAGTTTTTTCCCGAACGCCATCACTCTGCTAAAGAAATAATCCCCTCAGTATTGTCAAATAATTTACTAAGACTGTATTACTATTATTCTTCTCATCTCTCTAGTACCTATCTCTTCCCCCTTATGGCTATAACCGTGTTGCCTGTATCTTTACTATTTATATTGTTTTATTGTTTCCTAGTATGATTTGATTGCTTATTAGTACCCTATGACTATCACTAAGTGTTGTATTTTTTTCCTTTTATGTACACTGAGAGCATATTTATTTATTTATTTGTTTATTTATTTACGTTTTTATACCGCTCTTCTCCCGCACGACTCAGGGCAGTGTACAGCCAGAGTAAAAACACAATACACCATGAATTTAAAAGGTTTAAAAGTATTAAATAATTTGGCCCAGTTTTGTTAAAAACCCCAACATTAAAATACCCAATTAAAATTTCATGTCAGCCCAGCCTATTGGAATAGTAGGGTCTTAAGGGCACGGCGAAAGGTACGGAGGTCAGGGATCCTACGTATCTCCGGGGGCAGTTCATTCCATAGGGCGGGAGCCCCCACAGAGAAGGCTCTCCCCCTGGGGGTCGACAGTCAACACCATTTGACTGACGGCACCCTGAGGAGTCCCTCTCTGTGAGAGCACACTGGCCGGTGGGAGGCTATCGGTGGCAGAAGGCGATCTCGTAAATATACACCAAAGACAATTTCCTTGTGTGTCCAATCACACTCAGCCAATAAAGAATTCTATTCTATTCTGTCCTGTCCTGTCCTGTGCATCCCATCCCATCCCATCCCATCCCATTCTGAATGTGGAGTTCTAAGGGAGAAAACAATGACCAATAAAGGAGAATATGTGTAGCTGAGGGTTGGAATGAGCTGTCCTTGGTCCTCTCTGACTTTGGTCCTTGTTTTCCTGGAGACCTTTCATTATCCAAACTGGGTAATGTCATCTAGCACAGCTGATGTTACCTAGTTTGGGTATTGAAATGTCTACAAGAAGACAGCCAAGCTCAAAGAGCATCAAGGACCCTTCAGAAAACAATTGGCTTAACATGATATATGGACTTGGGAGTCTTAGATTGGGCAACCTGGTAGAACTTCTTCATACATTGGCAGGGTGCAGATAACTTGTTTCCCAGCAAGCAGCAAGAAGAAACAGCTCGTTTCAGGTTCAGCACAGCCTAATTAGCACAAGTTGACTGTCCCTTGGATCGGCCTGCCGACTCTCAGCTGTTTTGCGCAGCACTCTGCTGCTTGCTGCAAGGAGGTAAATTGCTGGGAGCTGATTTTTTTTCTCTTGTGCTAATCAAGCTATGCTGAAAACGAAAATGAAAGTAAAGCAGGCTGTTTGCTGCAATGAGGCAAAATTGAGCAGAGGCAGAGGCAGATTTCTTTCTCTTGTTTTCCTCACCAAAAAAGGTAGGTGCGTCTTATACTCCGGTGCATCTTATACTCCGATAAATACGGTAAATGTCTATGGAGATTCTCAGTCATCCATGCTTGTCTTACAAGTGCTTTTTTCAAGAGGCAACTGGACTTTGTAGTTTTTCTTTGAAGATGTTTCGCCTCTCATCCAAGAAGCTTCTTCAGTTCTGATTCCCCACCATCCAGTCGCAGCTGAAGAAAGCTTCTTGGATGAGAAGCGAAACATCTTCAAAGAAAAACCACGAAGCCCAGTTTCCTCTGGAAAAAAGCATCCTTGGGACGGCAAAGTCATACTTTCTAACATCACTTTAGAACTTCCTTCCTGTCAGTTTACAATGGGTGCTGCACCATTGGAAAAGTTGAAGGGCCATGTTGAGGACGCATCCTTCTGGAGAAGGTCTGGAGAAACGCAGTCACTAACAGTGAGCCCCAACTTGAAGGCACACTGATCAAATATAGTGTGAATTGTGTCTCTTTGGCTACTTTAAGGTTCCGCGTTCATAGACATTCAGAACACGGTTGCTAAATGAATCACCTGTGGTCATTAAGCAATTCACCACATGATGGCCATTTGCGACATTTCCTTACGGCCACCCCATTGACTTTTGGAAGCTGACTGAGAAGATTGCAAACAGGGATTACATGACCATGGTGCACTGCGACTATCGTAAAAGCATGATGGTTGCCAAGCACTTGTATCACAATCATGTTCATGCTACAAGAGTTGTAAGTACGAGGACCACCAGTCCTGTATCACTTTTTTTCAGTGCTGTCATAGATAACTTTGAACAGTCATTAAACGAAGGGTTGTAAAATGTAGAATTTGGTGA